>AYEL01071069.1:0-14623 GCA_000484575.1 Olivierus martensii
TGTATGTGCTTTTGTTTGTACGTGTGCTTTTCTTTGTGTGTGTGTGCTTTTGTTTGTGTATGTGTTTGTATTTTTGTTTGTGTTTGTGTATGTGCTTTTGTTTGTATGTGTTTTTGTTTATGTTTGTATTTTTGTTTGTGTGTGTGTATTTGTTTTTGTTTATGTTTATGTATGTGCTTTTGTTTGTACGTGTGCTTTTCTTTGTGTGTGTGTGTTTTTGTTTGTGTATGTGTTTGTATTTTTGTTTGTTTGTGTATGTGTTTGTGCAAATATAGTACTCATATAGTATAGGTACTATACTTATATATATAGATACGTACATATGGATTTTTTATTTATAGTATGTGTTTGTACAAATATAGTACTCATATAGTATAGGTACTATACTTATATATATAGATACGTACATATGGATTTTTTATTTATATATAGGTATAATACCTATACTATAAGATACATATATAGTACTTACATATAGATACGTCCTATAAGAAGCCTGATATCTCATCTATAAGAAGAGTATGAATTGTCTAAGTCCTGATTTAACAATGAATTAAGCTATAACACATTTAGACAAAAGTTCATATATTTGTGTCATGATTTGTTTGGCATTTCAAGGTATAATATTTGATATAAGTATTTATTATCTGTTTCAATGTTTTTTTTAATTGTATCGTGTTCTGCTTGTCTTAAATAATAATAATATTGATTTATATTTTATAAAACTTACTTTTTATGCGTTTTAAGTTAATCAATTGCTGCATTATAATTTCAAGGTTTGTTTGTGTCTGCAAAATGGCTAGGAGCCAATAATATCTTTTAATCATTACATATTTTCATGATAACAATTAAGCGTATTATATGTTTTATATATAATCAATAAATTTATTCTCTTCTAATTATGAATTTATGAATATTTATATACGAAGTAAAATAGTAATAAAAAATAATTTTATTTATTCATCAATCGATCTGTTTAAAACAACAATTTTCTCAAATCAAATTTGTGTCCCTGTTGGCATGTTTTTGATTTCAGGAGATTATTCCTGTGATTTTTTTAAAATATTTAGATAATCCTGATTAATCTGCCTTAATTAATCCCTTGATTTATACCCTCATTGATTTAATAAAATAATAATAATTCTAATTACGAGATGGCGCTAAAATTAGTTTAAACCACTCTCGGCAAACGACCTCTATCGGCAAATCCATGAAACATGGGAGGTAACTCGACTGCAATGTAGACAGGCTGCGGCGCAGTGCAACGCGAAGCGAAGGATGCAAATTTTTCTGTCATTTTGCTTCACTCCGCTTCGCTTCGCGTCGCGGAGCGAAGCGAGATTTTTTATAAATGTAATAGTCAAAATAGATTTACAAAGTTTATAAATGATATAAATGATCATTTATTATATAATATTATTATATGATAAATTAATAATAATATAATAAATTATTATTAGATAGATTTTTGCATTAGAATTATGGCAAAAATGCTTCTGACAGTATGCCATCCTAAGCATTTGCTCACTTTGTTAGTATATTCACATTGCGACGAAAAATGCTCGTAGATCTATTTATCAATAAATATGTCGTACCTCGCGCAACTAATTACAGTACATCAGAAATACAAGTAAATACACCACACTCCTATATAACACGGCATTTATATAAAGGCCCTGACACACTGAACGCGACGCGAAGGGAAGCGGAGCGAAGCAAAGATGACAGAAAAACTTGCATCCTTCCCTTCGCGTTGCACTGCGCCGAGTGTGGATGATTTGTTATTAGAAAAAAATTGATCGTATATTTTCGTATTCTTTTAATCTCGCGTCATATAGACATGATCTTTTTTTGTACTTCTAAAACAAATTCTATATCTGAATCCCAACCACACGGTTGAATTTCCGCCATTTTCCAAGTATATAAAACATTCGTTTCTATTGGTTGATTGCTTCCTTCGTGTTTTCCTGCACCATATTGTTCGCATGTACTGGTTAGTTAAAGTTCAACTTTTTCATCTTTTTTCACGCGATACGCGCGTTCTCGAGCAGCCGCGCGGGAAAAGCTAGTTCAAGACACATATTACGCGCGTAACCGCGCGAGGTTGCTTTCTTATGCTTCGCTTTGCATCGCGTTGAGTGTTGTTCGTATAATGTAATGAAAATGTTACAGCAATGCTCGTATAACGCAATAAAACAAGTTCACATAACAGGACAGATGAATTTGATATTTTCATACACTGTTTTCAATATGAGTAATTTGGAGTCTTAATTAATGCATTCTAATTGCACTAAATGCAATTAAAGTTATTTTCCCACATTTTGATACTTCTTTCATTTATAATTGTGTCTCGTATAACACGTGTTCATATAAAGCGAAACAACTTTATAAAGGAATATCTGGAAAATGGTTAGCGATAAAAATCTATTTTTTATGGCATATTTATGTGAGACGAATTAAAATTTAAATCAGTTATTATTTTTGTGTTATTATTTATGTAGTAACAAAAAATACCAATAGGTGGCATTGAACGTCCTGAATCTTTTGTGTCCACTACAGACAGTTGATGAAATTTAAAATACAATATTTTCCAAATGTCCACCATCATTGACAATTGCATGTCGTAGTCAAGATTCTTGAGTCATTCCATATAAAATCAGCCAAATTTAAACAAAGTGATCGCTGCATGATTTTTGATTTTGATGAATTTTGGCATGTTGTTTTATGTATATTCTCAAAGGCTCAAAAGTATTATTATTTACTTTAATGCAGACTAAAATTTGTATATTTTGTATTTTTTATAATCGCCTATAGTTTTTTATGTGATTAGCACCGACAGTTGGAATAGGTATCACTTAAAAGCATATAAAATGCGGTTTTCAACCTTGTATATTTTGTAAAAAATCCTAGGATTAACTAGTGTTTTGACACTCCGAACTCGGCAGAGGAAGATTGCATTTTTTCATAAGTTAAGAATTTTTAACAGTAAAACAAACAGAGATAACAAAGTTTTTCCTTAATCTCTCATTACCCAAGCATAAGTAGATTTACGTGGAGAAGCTATTTTAGCATTTTTCTCCTGTTCTTGTTAATATAAAAAAGATTATGTTGGTACGGGAACACTTATGGAGAAGCTATCTTAGCTTGTTTCTCCTTGTCTAAAGTGTTCTTACCGTCCTCAGATTATATTGGTACGGGAACACTCCTGGAGAAGCTATCTTAGCTTGTTTCTCCTTGTCTTAAGTGTTCTAACCGTCCTCAGATTATGTTGGTACGGGAACACTTATGGAGAAGCTATCTTAGCGTTTTTCTCCTTGGCTTAAGTGTTCTTACCATCCTCATCAGTTACGTTTATTGGTTAAAAAACTTTATTTAAAAGATAATTTGTGTAAAAAGTGTGGTAATAAGAAACCACGATATATATGTTTTGAAATAGCATTTATTATACATTTTGCATTACATTACTTGATACATATTAATTTGTAAATATTGTAACAATAAATTTTAATATATATTTTTACAACATTGACAATATAATTTATTAGCTTGTAATTTTTCAAAATATTGTATTAGTATACTATTATTATTATTATTATTATTTAGTTTTCCATTTTCTAATATTAAACAAGCAATTGGATCACCTCGTTGTACAATATAATCATATGATCCAAAATTAAAATATAATAATTTTACATAACTGTTATGAGTTGAAGTTATTGTTTCTGATATAATATGAATAGCAGGAATTGATTTTTCTTTAAAGGGTATTATTCTCCCAACATAATTTTCTGGTATTTTTAAAATTATATCCGTAGATATTACTGATGTATCGTGAGAATTTATGATGTAGGAATGTGCACTTTTTAAAATGTATCCATAATATTTTGGGATTGAAACAGGATGAAAAGCTTTGTTGGTAGGATCAATGTATTTTATTATTGGATCTATAGAAAAGAAAATATTAATTTATCAGTCAAATCCTGAAAGTTTATAATGTCCAAAAGACATCACATTAATACCATCATCCAAAATATATTTTTTATCATAGAAAGGTGAAAGTGATATTTTATTTTGGAGGTTTGTGGTTGTAGTATGTTGTTTACTTATTATTTGAAATTGTTGATGTTTAAGTAATTTATTTTGAAGCAGAACAGATTTATACATCTCATGATTAAAAGTCTTAATTACAGATTTTTTAATACCTTTAGCAGTTTTTTTATTTTTATTATTATAGATATATGAATACATTTTAGGCTTTAAACAACAAAATTCAGTTATACAACTACCAGAAGTTTCATCCTTAAAGTATCCTAATTTACTTTTATTTTTATCACTATATAATCTACTAGTTTCTGGATAATTACTGAAATCAAAAATATTAGGGAATTTTTCAAAATCTCTATATAGGTCATCAGTGAATATTTGTAAAGTAAGTGAGTCTGTGTCACAATATAAAAGCTTAAGGTCAGGATATTTTTTCTTGAACACTCGATAAAATGTTTTATACATGTGTAATTTACTCAATTCTAATACTGTAAATCCAATATAAATAGGTTTGTCTAATAATAAATTTGTTTTTCTTAATTTAAAAATTGTTAAGTTTTCATTAATAATTTGAAAGTTTTCTAAGCAAGGACTAGATAAATATGTATCACATCGCTTTTTTGTTAATGCAGGTTTTAAATTTATTCGTTTACGAACATTCTGACATGTTTTTCCAAAGAAAGAATTGTTCATTAATTTAAAAAAAGATTTATTAAAATCACTAACTGATTCTTGTCTTTTTTCATTATTAAAATTGATATATTTCTTAAGCCAAGGACTTTGATGAAATTTTAGTACTCTATGGATTTTTGTTAAAATTAAACCCTCCTCTAAATAAAATTTCAGATTCCTATAGTGTACAATATACTTTGATTTATCATAAAGATTTGGGGTTAGTTTTTTAACATTATTTTTAAATTTTAAGTTAAATTTGTTAATTAGATATTTCTGATAATCTGACAAGTCATTATAACAAACAGTTATATGTTCGGGTGCAAGAGGGAGATCATCATGCCAATTATGAAGTTCTTGTGGATAAATTAAGTCTACTTCGAAAATAAATCCCTCATCATTATCATCAGCTATACTTAGAATATTCAATTCTTCTATCTCATCTCTATCCAACCATCTAAAATTATTTACAGGAAGATATGAATTCATAGCAAATCCATATAAATTGTTTGCATCTATTGATATAATATAATTATGAGGTTCAAATTTATTATATGTTTCAGATATATATGGGTTATTGCTAATAGCTAATCGTTTTGATGATAAACATAAACCACCTCGCATGCCTTTTTCTATAAAAAGATACATATCAAGATCTGAAAATAACTCTAATTTTACTTTAGACATGCTAAGACCTGCATCCCATGTAAGTTGAGGGGCTGAGATATAATATACAGGATCTAATTTATAATATTTTAAAGTTATATATCGAAAATTTTGAAATATATCTGCAAGTAATAATGTGTCTACAAGTTGATATAATTTCAAATAATCTTTAAATAATTTGCAATTAAATGTTTTCCAAATTAATTGTGCATAATCATAATCTTTTTTACTAACATGCCTATTTTCTAAATCATTAAAAAAACAATCCTTATTAGGTAAAGAAGTTTCATATAAAACTTTTTCACTACTTAAGTATGAGTAAGGAAAAACTCCCTTACGTAGCAATAAAAATCTATTTTTGTTTTTACTAAAAAATTTATTAAAAATTGGAAAGTTATAATTAGCATTTTTTAGAGATTCTGTTAAACTTGACAGTGATGAACTTAAAAATTGGAAACTGTCAATAAATTTAAAATGATCTAAAGTGAAAGTTGTGAACTTTTCAGAATTGATTGGAATAATTGTAATATTATTTATAAATTTAGAAGAAAGTTTCTTAAAAATTAAATGAGAATCATATCCTGCAAGGTTATGAATAATTATAGGAATCATCATTTTATGTCTATAGCGAATATTACATACGTGATGTGCTTTACCACGATACATTCCAGTGCGATGATCATGATCCCTCACAGGTTTATCACCATCTTTAAATTTTTCCTGACAAATATGACAAATTGTTTCATTATTAGCAGTAGGAGGAACATTCTCCATTTTTAAGTTGAGAAATATTTTTTGAAATAAATCATTTGATTTTTGTTTTAAAGTAAATAAAAAGTGTTCAATTGCATCAGTACCAACATAATAATCAGCATAAATAATTTCAGTCTCATTTTCAACTATAATAATTGCATAACAAATTGGTTTATGGATATTTCGGACATCTGTAAAACTATTATCTGTTGAAGGAGCAGCACTACTAACTTTTTCTAAAATACTTTCAAAGTCTACAAAAATACAAATTGGATGCGGTAAACTCTTTTCATAGGACTGAAATGTTAAAGTGGTTTGATCTTTTTCAGGCACTGATAATCTCTGACATTTATGATTTAAACAAAGTTCTTTATGACGCTGTAAAGCAGAATCACTTCTAAATGTTCCTAAACAATTTAAACAATATCTATGATCTCTCTTGCCATCATACAATAAACGATTAAAGTTTCGAATTAAAAAGTAATGTTTTTCATATAATAATAAATTAATCTCTCTCTTAAAATTAAATTTACTAACATATATTGGAAATACAAGTTTGTTTCGATATCCATATACATTTATTGTTAAACTATTGAGTTTTTCAAACAGAGGGATATTACTAATAGTTACTGGGAATTTTAAACATGAGATGTTAAAAGAATTAAAATACTTTTTATAAGAACTAGTAGAATTTTTATGATATTTATTAGGATATAAATGTGCTATAATACAATATATAAAGCAATGATTATCTGAGCATTTAATGTTAAGAATACAGTTTTTATTAGTTAAAGTTTTAGGTAATGCTACAATACCACAACCTCCTCTAAGTTCAGTTTTATAAATGCCAATATTTAAATCTATGAATAAGATTTTATATATAACATATCCACTACCATTTTTAATAAATTCTTCTATAGATCCTAAAATTTTATTGAATGCATTATTAATGTTGTCATCAATAGTGAATGGTGATAAAACATGTTCTGAGTTACTACAAAAGTAAAAATCCTGAAAAATAGGTTCTTCATTCTTATACTTAATAAATTTAACTTTTAAACAAATTAAAAATTTCAATCTAGTTATTAAATTATTATTATGTAAAATATTTAAAATATTAGTTTTTATAACTCTAAATAATAACTGAGGGTCAATGTAAGTAGGAGTTGCTCTATAAGAACGAATGTAACCTTTAAAACCACTTTTATTTAATATAAAATTCATATTATTTCAGATACTTCAACTCTTACAATTAAATTTAAAAATTTAAATAATGAATAAATTTTAATCAAATAATGTTAGTTAGTAGTTGCTCTATAAGAACGAATGTAACCTTTAAAAGCACTTTTATTTAATATAAAATTCATATTATTTCAGATACTTCAACTGTTACAATTAAATTTAAAAATTTAAATAATGAATAAATTTTAATCAAATAATGTTAGTTACAAAATATTTTAATATAAACCCAATCATCTATTTATTCTAATACAATGAATCAAAAAGATATGATTAAAATATCTACTGTATTCTACAGATTATATCAATAATAATCATGATATAATATAATCAGGTATTACAATAAATGAAGTTCTAGTCTAACAAATCTGGATTTAAATTTAAAAAAATAACCAGACATAATAGACCAATGCTTCTTTAACAGAAACTCTCTCATTACATATAGTTCTTATTCTAGGTTTGAATTTAGCTCTAGTCTAACAAATCTGGATTTAAATTTTAAAAAATAACCAGACATAGACGAATGCTTCTTTAACAGAAACTCTCTCATTACATATAGTTCTTATTCTAGGTTTGAATTTAAATTTTTCAAATACTCATTCATAATTCCAAAAGCTTCTTTAAAAACAGAAAAATTTTCTAATGGAATATTATATTTATTAGTAAAACTTCCTCTATTTTTACTTAATCCAATATAGTATTTATTTTGGAATTGGATAATACTCATGGTATCATTCTGAGTTACTTCTATGGTATAGGGCGGAATCACAGTTTTTTTTTCTTTGTTAGTTACTAAACTAACATCATAAGTTTTTTGCCTTTTACCATTTGTAGCTTCACTTTTACTACTACGTTTACGGTTCTGTTTCGAAGAAGAAGATTCGTATTCAAAATCTATAATTAAATCTTATTTTAAAATCTTAGGTCTAAATTATCAAAAATTTAAAAAAAAATTCTTACCACTGTCTCCTGACATGTTTCTTAGTCTTAATACTTCTTTTTAGTGAATTTGTAGCTTCACTTATACTACTACGCTTACGGTTGTTTCGAAGAAACAGAACCGTAAACGTAGTAGTAACAGTGAAGCTACACTACGTAGAAGTACATTGTAAAGTACATTGCAAGTACATTACGTAGAAGTAAAAGTGAATGAAAGCTACAAAGTGAATTATTCAAAATCTATAATTAAATCTTATTTTAAAATCTTAGGTATAAATTATCAAAAATTAAAAAAAATTCTTACCACTGTCTCCTGACATGTTTCTTAGTCTTAATACTTCTTTTTAGTGTTGAATAACTTTTGCTTTTGATCAGAAATGAAGCCAGTTTATACATTGTATCTAATTTAAAATTCAGTCACTAAATCAAAATTGTAAAAGTGGGTTAGTAAACTGAATGATAAAAATTGACAGCTGATGGGTGGGGATTTAGGTCAGTAAAAAATTTAGGTTAGAGAGGAGATGGTCATATTGTATCTAATTTAAAATTCAGTCACTAAATCAAGATTGTAAAAGTGGGTTAGTAAACTGAATGATAAAAAATGACAGCTGATGGGTGGGGATTTAGGTCAGTAAAAAATTTAGGTTAGAGAGGAGATGGTCATAAAAAGCGGTTAATAAACTCTATAGAAACTAGATTAACAAACTACTTTGTCAAAAATAATAATTTCATGTTAAAACATGTTTTTACGTTAAATAAATATAAAAACTAAGTTTTGTATATTTTTAACTGATTATTAATATATGATTAAACATATTACAGTATTTTTAAAATTTAGAAAATTGTGATTTAATTTACAAAACACATTTTAGTTTAGAAATAAATTTAAAAAATTATTACTTCAATTTTTTCAAATATTCAGATTTTAACATTATATATCTTTAAATCACCTCATCATAAAGAGACTTAGAAATGCACCAGAGAATTATGTCCGGTTAATCCAAGAAATGTATAGGAAAACAACGACAAAAGTACGAACCTGCCTAGCTAGTTATTATTTTCATAACAACAACTGATTGTTAATGAGAGCTATTTCAAAAATAATAAATTTATAATCTATTTCAAATAATAAACTACATTATTAAATTGAAGTAGAAAAATTAAGCTATTGAAAGAAAGAAAACTAGTGAATCAAGTTAGAACATGTTTTTAATTGCTTTTCTGTTACATCTTTTTTTATAACCATTCCCTCTCTAACCTAAATTTTTTTACTGACCTAAATCCCCACCCATCAGCTTTCATTTTTTATCATTAATTAGACCGTTTACAGCTAAACTGATGGGGTAGTAGGTAAGACGCTTGCATGCGGAACTGAAGATTGTAAGTTCGAATTTCGTTTACGTATTGTTTTTTTTTTTTTTTAAGTGAATAAATTAAAATATTACTAGCAATAAAACTTCAGAGATTAGACACTTTACAGCTAAACTGATGGGGTAGTAGTTAAGACGCTTGCATGCGGAACTGAAGATTGTGAGTTCGAATTTCGTTTACGTATTTTTTTTTTTAAGTGAATAAATTAAAATATTACTAGCAATAAAACTTCAGATAAAATCAATTTTTTTTGTCATAGTTACGTATGGGATAGCAACAATTCGACGAGTTATTTTGGTCATAGTTACGTATGGGATAGCAACAATTCGACGAGTTGATCATATTTATGTATGGGATAGCAATAATTCGACGAGTTGCTACTATCCCATGCTTAAAGAGGCTTCGAGCGCAAAAGGATATATTAGATATCACCCGACGCATAGTGATTTATGACAATTAGAAAGTGAGAGAGATAAAGCGAGAGAGTCCGAACAATAATTGAAAATTGATTTTGCCAAACGTAACTATGATAAAAAACTTACTTTTACGTTGAAGTTTTATTGTTAATAATATTTTAACTTATTCACTTGAAAAAACAAGGTACGGAAGCGAGATTCGAACTTACAACATTCAGCTCTGCAGAGAGGCACGTTCCAGAACAAACCATAAATGCAATTTGGTCCTACTTCCTAAATGTTAGTTCCTGTCAATCTTTGTTCGTTATTTATTGACTTTGGCTGTTATTAATCGATCTTTCCTTGATTTTTTGCTACAGTCATGCCATTCACAAACGAAAAGGCTTTTAATATGCTAATAGAGTTGGGTGAATTCATTATTGCAAAGATGCTGAGTATATTTATGCGGAGAAGTATCTACATTGCATACATCACGCATAACGTTTTCTAGTGTCTAGCAACTCGAGCGTGTTTTAGCCAATACATAATCGAAATGAAAAGGTTAGATGGTCTGTAAGAGAACAGCAGAATAGCTGATGTCCTTGCTACTATAGCTACTAATTTTCATGATTTCACCAGCGACTTTCACCAGATTTGTGTTTAGATCAGATGAGGTGTGAAAAATTCTAAATCAACACATCCATACCATATCATAGCTTGAAGAGACTGACTTTCAGAATCGGTTGATTTTCTGCAATTAGTTACCGAATAGTTTAAATGCCAGAATTGTGAGAAAGAAAATCACCATTATCTGAGATTAGTTAAAGTTATAATGTCTATGCCATTAACTTAAATTAATCTAATGTTTTATTCTCGTCTCAAATATCTTAAAGAATAGATATATTTTCTTTGGCTTTCAGATAAAAAAAAAATTAATTTAAAAGATAAATTGTATTAATTTAATTACTGTATATTAAAAATACCAATAGAGTTTGCTTGTTCTGAGAACAGAAAGCTACTATTTAAAATTATTAATTAACAAACAAATATGATATGAGCTAGTGTAACTTTCTGAATTATTTTTAGGTTGGCATTGATATCATCTGATTTAAATTCTCTAAACTAATTAGTTATGTCAATTTCTTATTTTGTTCTATTATACAGTACATGCTATTATGTTATACTGTTCTTAATACTATATTAATCTTATACAATATCCTTATTAATTAAATTATAAGAATTTCAAATAAACCAGCATAATATAGCCTAAATAAGTAAAAAGAATTTTTTAAAATATTTTCAGCTGAAACCAAATGTATATATAACGCTGATATTTATGAATGCTACGGTAAATGTAGAGTCAGTTGTAAGTATGTATCAATAAACAGATGTTTTTTTTAAATATTTTCAGCTGAAACCAAATGTATATATAACGCTGATATTTTTGAATGCTACGGTAAATGTAGAGTCAGTTGTAAGTATGTATCAATAAACAGATGTTTTTTACGATTTATAGAAGAAATAAATATTTATAATTATCTATCTTTCTTAATTTTCAGATCCATTTTCTTTGAATATGAAGTAGATGAAGTGCCATTGGAACTTAGAGAAGTATTAAGAGTAGTAAGTGTATAAATAAAATAAACATGACCGTAATTTAAATTTCTTGCATTCATTAATTTTTATTATAATTTATAAACAATTTTTCTTCAAAGTTTTTGAATCCAGCTTTACGATCCGATCCTGAGTGGTTTCTTAAAAGAAAGTAAATACATATAATTTTTATAGACAATGTATAATAAAATAAATAATTATCAAAAATTGTATTTGTTTATTTTTCAATCAGTTTATGGATGTCGTCGATAAATTTTTTCTTCAAGAGACCGGAACTTGTCATATATAAATACAAACCTCAGTTCGAGGTGAGTAAGACTATGTGTTAATTTTAAGCTAATTAAAATGCAATTAATGAATTTCATATATAATATATTTTCAGTTAATCGAGTTGTTCAGTCACATCGGTGGTTATATAGGAATATGGCTAGGAATATCTCTGATTGCTGTTTGTGATTTCTTAGAGATGCTGTTTACTTACTTCTACCATGTCCTCAAAGGAAAAATTCCTATTAATAGAGAAACTAAGTCAAATTCTCTTTTGGAAATTAAATCTTAAAGTAACTGCAAATTTATTATTATATGTTGAAGTATATTGATTTTATATTGATACATATCGAATATTCGTATTTTAATATATACAAGACTTTATAGAACAAATTATTTTTATTTAAATGAAAAATTATTTATCATTTATGTGTTCCTTTTATCCCAGTTTTGATATAGAAACATGCATATGATGCATTTTTTAATACTGTATTATATATAAAATCTGTAGGTATTTTTAATAATTAAATCTAAATAAAGAACTTTTTCCAAATTTCTTTTCTATTTTTTAAATACTAAACATAGTAATATGTAATCTAGCAATTAATCCTAATATTTTAGTCGGCCGGATGGCCGTGTGGTAAAATGTGGCTTTACCGCCCTGGAGGATCCGGGTTCAAATCCGAGTCCTATACCTCCAGATTTTCAGGAGGGTTCCTTGCCCGGTCCGTTGAACCCCATCCTTCAACTATCCGGTTGACACCATCATGGGTGTTGGCCAGCCTGTGATGGGTTCTATAAGATATGGCGGCTTAAACTATCTAACCTAACCTAATATTTTATATCATTAATAGAAAACTTTACATTTTAATGGTAATTGTTAGATTTAAAATATATTGATATATACGAATAATGAATAAGATAAAAAAAATTGATGTCAATTATATTTAATCATTAAAAAAATTCAGAATTTTTTGTGAAATTTTAAAATTTTGCGAATTATGGCCGCCATCTTAATATACTATACATATATTGCATTGCATTTAATGCATTATAAGTAAATTTTATATTTGAATTTTGAAACTTTGTATTAATATAGAAGGAGTGATCAAAAAGTTCATATGATGGCAACTTTGTCAACAAACAGAGACGCCTAGCGAAAAGTTGTTTTGTCATGATAGCTTATCAAACTTCCATTTCAATATATTATCTTAAAAATATGTCTTAGATTTTTGCTTTATAATAGTTTAAAATCATTAATATTTATTTATAAAAATGTCTGTTTCGAGTAGAGAACGAACATGAAATTTTGGCTATGATCAAAGAAGGTCCGAATATTCAAGTCACATGTCAAGGTCACGTTGATTGTTTTTTTTTGACAATGAAGGCATGGTGCACCATGAACGTGTATATGTTCCTGCACACACAACCGTAAATGAACCGTAACCCTTTATTACGAACAAGTTTTAAAGCGATTTCGACTCGCGGTGCGCCGCAAAACACCAACCATCCGGAAAGACTGGTGGCTTCTCCATCATGACAAGGCCCACACAAATCAGAATTTTTGGCAAATGACAACATTTCTTTGGTGCCACAACCCTCATATTCCTTTGGTTTAGCTCCGACCGATTTTTGTCTGTTCTCAAAACTAAATACAGCTATGAAAGGAAAAAGATTTGCCAGTTTGGATGACATCAAAACCAACATGAAAGCCTTATTACAGGCATTACCGAAAATTGAATTCTCTCGGTGTTTCGAACAATGGCAGGCTCGCAGGAATAAGTGTGGTGTGCAAGGTGTGTATGTGTGCTCAAGAACAGTACTTTGAAGATGACTGGAACTATTTTAGTGAGAGTGTTTAAAATAAAGATATCTTGTTATTATATGACCATGATACTAAAGCGCCCCATTCCGGTTCTTTAGTACCTTCAATGTGGTTCCATAAGCATGAAAATCAATAGTTAATGTGGAGCAAATAACTATTTAATTTTAAAAATAAATAAATTTGTAATTTGTTCATTTACTGTAAACGTAATATGCATCTATACGAAATCAATGTATATGAAATATACTGTATAATAAACAATTTTTGAAACCATTGTTAAGATTACCCGAAAAAACTGACTCGGTTATCATTGATCCGGAAAGAAACTGATTGTTACTCTCAAATATTTGAGATCCTCATATGTAGCTCATAGTGACTTGAAATTTGGCCACCCCTGTTTTATGAAGTGTTTGATCACTCTTTGTATATATACATATACATATATATAGTGCAAATTTTACTTATGATCATTTCAAAATTCAAATCATCCTTTCCAACAATCAATATGCAATGAAATTACATTTTTATTTCCCTTTAGCGCCGATATCTAAACTGAAAATAGAATAAAGTGAATATAAAAACTAACTTTTATGCAATTAAAGATAGATTAGATTGTTAGTTATTTTAATAAAACTATTAAAATTTTAGTGGCTCTTCAACTGGTATTTTTTTTCATATATGAAATATGAAATTTCAATTTGACACATACTTTTTTGACACATGCTTCAACTTTATTTGACACATACTTCAACTTTATATATATATATACAATACCGTACATATAACTTATAGAACTATCTCATTGATTAATATAGTATATTAATATTATTGGTAGATA
>AYEL01071070.1:0-11405 GCA_000484575.1 Olivierus martensii
AAATAATTTTTAAAAATATTTAAAATTGTATAATTTAAAATTTGATAATTAAATTTTATTCATCAAACTGCATAATAAAATTTTATTTACTGATTTAATATAAAATTTTCCCTAAATTATAATTGTGATTTCTTCAGATATGGAATGCAGATAAGTTAGTAATATTTTAGCAATGTTTAAAATACTTTATAACCACTTGCTAGGCATTACGCGCAGCAATCTTCCCTAAGGGACCCTTAACTAGGTTGGTTGGGATTATGCTACAGGGCATTCAATTTTAAGGTCATTCACTGAATTTGTTTGTGCTCAAGGTACTCTCATTGACAATTGTCATTTGTGTAGTAAATGATTCATAGTGGTAGTTTTATTAAGTTTTAACACTTTTTTTAAATACTAATTTTTAAATTTTTTGATTACTTTATATTCTAATTACTTAACCAAACATTTAATACAGATGTTCCGAATTTTTAGATTTGAATATAAAAAAAATTTAAAATTTTCAAAAAGTTATTAAACGACTATTTTTCAAAACACTGTATTGAAATTGTTACCGAAATGCTCAAAACATTCTGTACAGCAGAATGTTTTGAGCATGGTCCTCAGACCTTGGGATTTTCAAGTTTTTTTATGAAAATACAAAAATCATTTCATGCCTAACACTAGTCTTCAATCAAAAATTAATAAATCGTGTATATATATATATATATAGCCTGTATATATTTTATTATCCGTATAAATTCTAAAATAACGTGATATGCATATTTTCAAGATTTAATTATGCAAATCTTTAAAAGATCCAGTAGATTAATTTAAGGAATTTCAGAACATGTAAATTCATCTATTTTATGATTAAATTCATCTATATACAGATGAATTTATTGAATTTTCGTAATCCATCTGCGTATTATAAGATTCGCGTAAATTGAAATACTTATTTTAATAATGCGCCTAGGACCAAAACCCTCACATAATTTGAAACAATTCTAGAAGTTACTTAGAATATAATCAGTTATTTTGAAATGCCTGTACATTAAATTTTTTATACAAAACTTGTTTTTTTTTCATTTAACTAAATACATGCTAACATAAAATTATAGTATGTTGATAATTAATTAATAAATATATGAGTATTTTCATTATGAATTAATAAATAATTTTGTGAATTACAAATTAGGAAAAATTATATCAGTAAATATTATTTAAGCATAACTTCAATCTCGCCATATGTAGTCAAATACAGCATTCACGGCTGAATAGATTTTCTATAATAATGTCATATATACCAAATATATTATTGTATTTTATATTCTTTCAATGATTTAAATGCTACAACAATTTTTAATGTTATTTAAATTATAAATTATCAAGATATCAGAATATTTGTACTTAAGTCACATAAAATTTTATTTATTTTTGAAAATAAAAAGTATGATTTGGAAATTAAAATATCCAAAGA
Source organism: Olivierus martensii (assembly GCA_000484575.1). Lineage (NCBI taxonomy): Eukaryota > Metazoa > Arthropoda > Arachnida > Scorpiones > Buthidae > Olivierus > Olivierus martensii. The sequence continues at coordinate 1,457 of AYEL01071070.1, forward strand.
ATAGAAAAGAAAATTTTAAAAAATTTCTTTCAAAATTTTCTTATTCTTTGGTATTTTATTTTAATTGTTTTAATTGTTAATTAAAACAATTAAAATAAATATACAAAGAATAAAAAAGAAAATTTTCAAAAATATAATTTAACATATATATAATTTTGAAAAATTTATTACATGCAGTCTCTGCCTTATGTACATGGATCGTTTCACAAAACCCAATGTAAATTGAATCTATATATGAGCCGTTCACAAGCCAAATCGATTAACTCCACTTTTTGAATTTTTTTTAATTTAGTGATCAAAACACTTGATTGACTCTTGACTATTTATATTAAAAATATATTTCCTTAATAGTTAGGCTTAACTAAATGGCAAAAATTTTTTTGGCCATTGAATAATAATTAATTTATTTCAGAAGCCAATTTGATTAACTCCATATTCTAATGTAAATTGTGGCAATAATGCAATTCAAATGTTTATAAGTGTTGTGTTATGCTTAAGACATTTTTTGAATTTACCTTTCAAAGTTAGAATTATATTTTGACATCTTTTAAAATCACTAAATTGGAAGGCTCAATTGAGATTCGTATAGGAAAGGTGCGATACCACTTTCATGCAAGTGTTGGCTAACCAGTTTTTATTCAATAATTTTTTTTGGTTTTAGTCAAGATCTTTCTTTAGTCATCTAGGATACGAACAATAAGAATTTAGTTAAGTAATTTTTTAAGTACCGTAGCATATATTAGATGATAACCGCAAGCTGTTCATTTTGTCATAAAAATTAATCGGTTATTGTTATATGTGGATATTAATAGAATAATGCCTTTGTAAAATAAATAATGTTATATATGGATATTAATAGAATAACGCCTTTGTAAAATAAATAATTATTATATTTAATAAAGTAAAAGATGATTAAATACAAAAATAATGAGACTCTACTAAGACCATAACTCGATGACTGCGTCTAAAAGTTGATTCTCACTAGCACAGAACCGCTGTGAAAAATACATGCGTGACAAAAGCAGCGTGGTTTTGATGTCATACCATGGCCTAAAAATCGCTACTGTCCAATGTCTAGATGGATTCAACTTATCCGCGACGGTAAAAATCCGTCAAGATAACATCCACCAATGAAATCCATGCATTTTGTGACGCTGAATTGTTGGCAACCTTAACAGTCAAGATGGAGGGATTCTTTGTTATTAAATTTCATCTTTGATCAAAATTGCATAGAAACATTGTTCCTACTTATAAAAATTTTTGATCCAGCATTTTCCATTCCCTGATTTTTTTTTGTTTCTTCATTTACTGCAGCTGTTAACATTATTTCGTAAACAGTGAGTGCTTTTTGTTGCGTAGCATCCATTTTGTTTTACATGAAATAAATCATGGGAACAGCACTAAGATTCTTGGGGAAAGCAAATCTTTCCGCAACTGTGGGAATCCGCAAGCGGAATTGTCCCCACATTTATCTGCGATGGTTTTTTAACTGTTCCACTTTCCGCAGTGGATACTTGAAACCAATCTTAATTCTGTGTTTGGCCTCGTTCTGGCAATGCTCTGACATTGTCTAGCAACCAAACTTTTGTTTAACATTTGAAATATATACTGCATTAACTTTTTTTAAAGATATTTTGAAGATTGATTCAATAGTATTATTATTATTTTTTATTTTCACTTGCCAAATTGATTAACTCCATCAGTTACACAAAAATTGTGATAAAAATAACGATTACTTCAAAGGTATACTATCTTATGCATTTTATATGTTGCTATACTCCGTCTCACCCTCAACTGATAGGGGACGATCAAGAATCTGACGTCAGAAAAGACGTCATTAACTGGCGAAGTGCTAAAAATGTATCACTCCGTTGCCTGCGTTGGCCATGTTGTCTGATCGGTCAGCTGTGGATGTTCTTTTCGCATTTATATCTATATTTATATTTTATATACCGCTTATATAATTCTCATTTGGAAGATTTAACATTCGTAATAATTCAGGAGCTTCATTCATATTAATTTGAACTTCGTAATTATCAGATACATGAAGAACAACCGATTCAAAATATTGTCCATCATATTTTCTTAAATAAAATTTAGCAGGCTGATCTTTAAATTCTTTTAAAATATTATCATTTACCTCATCTAACACATGGCTAAAATTTTTATCATCATTTGTTAAAAATATTTTATGATAAACTTGTTCTTTTATAATTTTTTTTTCCCATATGAAAATAAAAAAATTTTAATATTTTTTTTCTTTTCAAAAATTTAATTGTTAATTGAGTATTCGATATGTTAAATATTTCAAACACTAACAAATATAAATTATACTGTATAGAAATTTTTTATCTTGATGTGGGATTTTTATAAGTACTATATTAATATTTTAGAATACACATAAGTGCTAATACAAACTGATCTCCCCTTCTTGATGAAGTGGAACATCAGTATACAGCAAAGTACGCTATTATACTATATAAGGCAAAGTGGAATAAGGGCGTAGTTGGGGGAAGAGCATTATCGGGCTTTTTTTATTATAAGATAAGCGAAATTTGCGATTTGATTTTGTATTATTTTATTTTGTATTTAATATCAACCTATCGACATAGATAATCCACGATGAATGATGCGATTCCAGCATTTACATCGACCATTATAAATGCGTCGCGTCCAAACAGCACGCACAACTTCGACAAGACCTTAAAAGTGCAATAATTCTTAGGATAACTTCATATTAGGAGCTATTTTTTGGTAAGTATGAAGAATATTGATTAAAGTTTATATTAAACTAGCATACCAGTGCCCGGCGTTGCTCAGGGGTAGTACTTAAGTTATCTTTCTCTTAAATTATAACCTTTTATAGATGACTTTCAGGATTTTCTTCAATATATTCTGAAAATCTTTCCCGTATAGATATGTCGACTAAAAATTTTCCTTGCTTTCGAAATTCTAACTAAATCACCAATATTAAATTTAAACTTATAGCCCAACTGTTTATTATTATATAACCTTTCAAAAATTTTAGAATAATGATGGTAAGTGACATCTGCAGGAATCATACCAATACTTCTGTGAAAACTATTATTATAACTTTTTACAATACTAGCTAATTTATCTATATATTTATAAGAATTTCGGTAAGTAAATAGCTTATAAATTTTATTACGTAAAGTTCTATTTAATCGTTCAACAACAGCAGCTTTAGTATCTGAATGAGTTGAATAATGATTGATACTTTTACGTTTAAACAACCCTCTCACTAACTTATTATAAAATTCCCCTCCCTTATCTGTTTGTAAATTTCTGTATATACTAGCATACCCGTGCCCGGCGTTGCTCAGGCAATTCATGGTGTGTTACTTAAGTTTCTCTTTCTCTTAAATTATAACCCAGCGTTGCTCGGTCAATTCACGGTGTATTACTTAAGTTTCTCTTTCTCTTAAATTATAACCTTTTAGATGATCGTCAGAATTCGTATTCTGAAAATCTTTCCGGTATAGATATGTTTTCTATTTGAAACGTGTCTTTTCGAATGTTCACTTTCTTTTAGATGACCTTCAGGATTTTCTTCAATGTATTCTGAAAATCTTTTCTTTTAGATGACCTTCAGAATTTTCTTCAATATATTCTGAAAATCTTTCCAACCTTCAGGATTTTCTTCAATATATTCTGAAAATCTTTCCTGTATAGACTTTTTAGATGACGTTCAGGATTTTCTTCAATATATTCTGAAAATCTTTCTCGTACAGATACGTTTTCTATTTGAAATATGTGTCCTTTTTATCTTTTTCTCTATTAGAATTCTGTTGATTTGTTCGATCTTCCACTTCTTTATCTTTCTTCTCTATTAGAATTCTGTCGATTTGCTCGATCTTCTAATGTTTCATTTTCCCGAATTAAATCATTCAAAATTTGCAAATGAAAATTTGAACTCGAATTCCATTGTTACTCCAAATTTATCACGCATAAGATATTTTTTTAGATGAAATCAAAAACACAATAGAAAATGAATTATATATCTAATTTAATAGTATAAAAATTCTCAATTTTTGAGGCCCCTGAAAATTGGGGGCCCTAGGCGCGCATCTAGTCCATCTATATTGTGCATAACTAGTGGCACGAAAAATGCCTACTGGTTGCGCACAATATTCTGCAATATTATAAATGAAAATTAAATTTTTAATTCTTCACAGTAAAAAAATTAAGTTTTATTTCGATCATTTTTTTCATTTATTTGTCAGCTTTCTTCCTTTCTTTTGTTTTGTTATTTTCATTCATAAATACTTTTTGAGCTCTTTTTTCACGATCAATAAGTGATAAATGTCTTATTTTAATATGGTGGAAATATGATAACCCTACTAGTGAATTCCAATACTGTATTATATGTGAATTTCATTTAAATCAGATAAAATTTTGGGAAGATATTGTATTAACAGAAACAGATAAGCAGGCAAACATAATTCATATATATTTCCATTTCATTATATAAAAATGCATTTTTTTAATATTATATATTGTATATACTGTATATAATTTTAATTTCCAGTTGAAGTAATTCAATAAATTATTAATAATGCATTAAAAATTGCAAAAAAACAAAATAGTATTTTCATCATATTTTTTAATTCGAGATGATTTTTTTATTTTATATATATCTTATATATATGTGTGTGTGTGTGATACTTGTTTTACTATAGTATATATGAATGCAGATAGATATAACATTAAAAAAAGTAAAAAAAAATTCTGAAATGTTATTAAAAATTAATTTATCAATCTCCTTTATAAAGCTGCACAAATAATAATTTCCCAGTGGAATTCAGAAAAAAGTTATTGAATTTCTTTTTAAGCAAACGTGTTTCGAAATAACAACTGCTATATAACACACGTACTGTAAACAGATGCTTTTGAAGGTGATGGATTAAAATTCACTTTAGACATATATAACAGAATATATGCAAAATGACAGATATTAAGATTTACGCGTATAATTACAAAGAGGTATAATAGCGTTTTACCTATATTAATTAACTTAGATATATATGCTCATATTTCTAGATGAGGCTTCAAATTTATTGGATTAATTAACTAATTAATCAATTTAAATTTTATAAATGATAAAATTTTAAGCAAATTGAATAAATTATAAAAATACTGTATCTTAAAAAAATATTTATATATAACAGCATAAATTCGTATATTCTGAATATATAAATTCTTATCTGATTATAACAAAAAAGTAATTTTTGTATTTTTGATAAGAAATTTTTCAAAAATCGTCTAGAATTGTCATATTTTAAAGAAAATAATTTCAGGACAATGACATCAAAATGCAAAAGTGTGAGTATTGTATTATTTTGCGCTTGACTAATTGACTGCTCGAATGGTCATCCGGTTTGCTACGTGATGTGCCTTTGTATTACCATCCAAAAGCATCGAATTCAAATTCAATATGTTTGTAATCTGCTTTTCTGTTTCCTAACATTAAAGCCCTTACTATTCTGGCCTTTTTGCCTTTTTAACTGATATTTGCATTTTAATCTTATTTAACTTTTTTATCGTATTGTTCTGTTTTTATTTTACCTATTGCATTATACATCATTTTATATAATTACTACTGTTTGTATTCTTGCAATTGCTACTGCTTTTCTTGTTATTGTGATTGTTTTATTTTCATTTCTGGTTCTTTACATCATTCTTCAATTTACCTTTTTGTTAAGTTATTTTTTGGTTATTGTTTCATTTGTTGTTTTTAATTGGTATTGTTTTTTATTTTTATAGTTTTAGCGTTTCATTGATCTTGTTTAACGCAGCTTGGCCTATGAGGCACTTGCGCCATTAAATCAAAGACAACCAACCAACTTTTTTTTACCATAACGGATTTTTCTTAACATTTTTTGTTAACAAATAAAACGCATAAACCAGAAAGAAAGTCTAGAATTTCTAGATGATTCAAATTACATTAATTTTAAACATATTATTCATTTATTACAATATAAACTATAGGATTAAAAATATATTCTGCAAACACTACTTAACTAAATTGTTTTCGTAGGTTATCAAAACGATTAAATTATAGTAAATGGAATGAAATAATTTTTTCTTTCCTGCAACGTTTTTATCGAGTTGAAGAGTATTAAATGAGCCTATCAGAAGCCAAACTGATTAACTCCAATTTTCTGTAAATTTCTCAATTTTAGTATCCAAGCACATATATGCATTAATTAATCAAGTGCTCTGGACTAGAATGTAGAAATTTATATAAAAAAAGAAGTTGATCAGTTTGGCTTCTGATAGGCTCATTTTAGCATTATTACTACATTCTAATAGAAACTTTCAGAAATTTTAAAAATTGTCTAATTTCAAAGAAATAATTGTATTTTTTCAATAAAATAATAAATTTATAAAATAGAATAATATAATGGTATTAAAGATATAAAAAAATTAAGGAAAAAAACCGGTAAAATTATCAATAATATTTTATGACAAGAAATGATATCATATAAAACTGATATTAGAAATTCATAAAACCTTCGATGATTTTTATCAAGTTACCGACGATTTAAAAATCATATGAAAATGTACCGAGATATATTTACAGTTTTAATTAATCAAATAAGTAATTCAATAAATTATTAATAATGAATTGAAAATTATAGAGAGCAGAATAGTATTTTCATCATATCTTTTTTAATCCATATGATTTTTTTCATCATTTCAGCTTTAGACAATGCTAGTACGTATATTTAATATTTTATTCTATTTACGAGTTATTTTGCATCTGGCGGATCTAATTTGATTCTGAGGTCCATAATTTCAGATGTTTTAAAAGAGGTTTGGTCCATTGAACCACATCTTTCAACCCTTTATTAATTCCATTATACGTACGACACCAATGAGAAACTTTGAAATGACCTCAGCCCTTGTGAAATTTAGCAACATAACTGAATTAATTTAAAGAAATATAGACTTACTTTAAGTTATTTTGCAAGTTTACAAATAAAAATTTTCTTAAAATTTCTTTACTACTCTAATAAGGAAATTATTAACTTAAAAAGAACTCTTTTTTGGAATTTTCTGAAATGTTGATATATGTGTGCCCCATATTTATATATATATATACAGTCAAACCTCTTTAAGCCGCCCCTCTATAAACCGCCACCCTCACTAGAGGTTACCCCTATGTAGGCGGCATCATAATGCAGCTGTTTGTCTTTAATAGGGATCTTGTACACACCCGCCTGATCTGAGTCTTTTAGTCTGTCTTTTTCGTTGTGCAAAATATTAGAGTGATAGGGTTCTTTTTGTGGCAATACGTTTATTTCTATTTTTTGCTGTTCTTTTTATCACGTTTAAATCTTTGAGATGGTACGGAACTGGTAGAAATTGATGTTCATCACTTCTACGGTTTTCTTCTCTCTCAGTGTTGTCGGAGATTTTCTTGTTTACCTGTTTCAGTATTTGAGTGAGAAAAAATCTGCCAAAAGACCACCGACGAATCGTTAGCCTTGCTAGGCAGTTTCTACAATTTTAGGGAGTACTATGTTAAAAATAGTTAAGCGTCAAAGTGTATCAATAAAAAAAATTGTGTTATATTGAAACAGTGTTAAACGGAGCAGTATTAAGCGGGGTCTTACTGTACCATATCAATTTCTTTACAAGTTCTGTAATGAAATAATTATTCCCAGCATGCTTCACATATAAATTTCCTTTGAAAGCAATGGATATAAATACTTAGTCCCATTTTTAATAATCTAATTAAATTCAAAAGTTAATTATCTGTTAGGTTACTATAAACAATCCAAATACAAAATTGGACAGATAATAAATGAGTATGAAAGAATAAATTCTTCTCACAAATGATGCATCTTGATCTTATTTTTGATAATTTTTGCTTCCAAACATGTTAAATAATCTAAGCTTTTTATAAATACTAAAGTCATAAAGATTTCTTTTTGATTGATATTTTAGCCACAGTAACAAAGTAATTTAACAAATATAAAAAAGAATGCCACCTTGTAAATGGGTGTGGCAGTTTAAAAGTTTTCCCAAGAATTGGCTTCTGGGCAAACAGTTCCTGCCTTTCTTGGAATTGTTTTGTATAAGTGGGAGAGCATATACAATTATTTGAACTCATTATATGTAACTAATCAAGACAAAATTGGATACAATTAAAATACTGATAATTGTTTATAAAAAGTTGGAATATGACATTTCAACAGCATATACAGGTAGTCCTCAACTCACTTCGGAGTTCCGTTCCAACATCTTCAATGTAAGTCGATTGTGACATAAGTTTCTTCAATTCTCGATTTCTTTGATTTCTGTTTTAATATTTTTATAAATTATGTTTCTATTTAACTTATAAATGTTTATGTAAATTTATACATTTTTAAAATGTTTAAATACATAGATACAAAATTAAGAAAGAAATTTTTTCACCACTGATAATATCTCTCTTACTGAACATGATAGGGTTATGAGATACAAAAATTACAATGAGAGAAACGAACACTTTGACTGCTGATTAACAAATAACATGCCAAATGCTGTGATAAGTTAGTAGTAGCTATTGTGCATTGTTGTAAAGCTTTGATTACCAACTAATGGTGATGCATATACAAAAGGAATATGATGTATATATGCACATGCAGGCAGAAAAGTTGAATTAGAAAATTTTTAATAATAATTTTTGGCTGTCATAAGTGCAAATCATTATAAGTCGAGGACTACAAGAGCTGAAAAACTGGAAGTGTGAGGTCTGGAATTAAACCCAGATCTTCCAAGCTGGTAAGTGAATGCTTTATCAGACAGCCGTCTGGCTGAATTTTTTTAGGCCTAGCACTATTACACACTTATGAATAATACAGAGTGAACCAAAATGAACGCAACAGCAGCGAAAAAGTTAAAGTCCTGTGTAAGTTAAAAATCGTATTTATATCAGCTGGTATGAAATAAGAATTCAGAAAAAATATCGAACGTTATTGTTTACACGGAATGAATACTCCAAACAAGAAAAAGTGCAGAAAATCTAAAAATAAAAAAAAAGTTATAAACGGAATATAAACCAATGATGATAAACCAGAGTAAGATGCATCGACAGCCGCCGCCATGTTATTTCAGTCGCGCGACGCGTTTCATGTCATCACGTGATCAACACGATGACTCATCGCTTCCCAGGCTTATGCAAATTAGACGAAGTCGACACGCGTTACTTCGAACATTTTCCAATTAACTTATTCTCATAGTTTGTCAAATAACTTATATATAAAAATGTCGAATAACATGTAATTATTATTTTACTTCTTTCAACGAAAGAAAAGCTGCCTTTTATGATACGTATTTTAAAAAAATTTTAAACAATACAGAATTATCTGGCTTTATAATAAAGACACTCCGATTTTATTATTCATATATGTACTTAACTATATACAATATAAACAAATAATTTATTTCTTAAATTTATATTTTAATATTTTCCTTACGCTTAAATTTTATTTAATTTGTATCCTGCCCGATTCTAATATTACATTATTTATTTTTTATATGATGTGTTCGCACATTTGCTGTAAAAGTAAGAGCAAGAAATACCTGATTTATTAGTAAATCAGTTCTTGAAAGTGCCACCCTAACTACAGGGCTAAATGAACTATAGCCCCGGGGCGGCAAAAATTGAATATGATGCCAATACCGAATTCCGCATAAATACATATTATGTTACTATTGATAAACTTCTATTAGAGGTACAAAGGAGAAAAGTGTGCCTATGATGACATTTACTCCAAATTTGGCTTTCTGGCCAATTTGAAAAATTTAAATGATGTCATATTTAAAAAGAATACTGCAGAGTTATGTAAAACATATGTTGACCATCTAGAAAATAATTTTATCGAAGAATGCCTTCAGTTTAAACAGGTTTATTTATATGAAGATAAAGAAAATATAT
>AYEL01071071.1:0-23608 GCA_000484575.1 Olivierus martensii
CGCATTAATCGAATATTTGCTCGCACTAACTGAAAAACGGTATCAATTTTATAAGTCGCACTAATCGAAATCGCATTATTCGAACTCGCACTAATCGAGGCCTACCTGTATACATTATATTGAAAGTGCGACACGACATAAAAAACCGGTTGGTCGGCTACGGCCCTTCTGGCATTTGCCAGAACGCCCTTATGGCCAATCCGCCCCTGATTGTAGTACGTATAAATTATTTTTATTTTAGAGTTCAATTATATATCGACTTTTATTTTTTATCATTTTTTTGAGTTAAGATATTTTTATAAATACATTATCAAACATTTACATAATCTTTAATTCTGATATCTTTGCAGTACGAAAAAGGAAGAGGGAAAACAGGAAAATTAAGATATATATAATACACGTGTAAATAAATACATGCACAAAATTATTTTTAAGCATGTGCACTTTTAAATTCTTGAATATAACGAATAATGTTGATAATTAACAATTCTACCAACTTCCGTGACGCTCCTCATAATTTACGAATATTGATGTATTTGATTTTTTTTAATGATCATAATGCTTTAATTAAAAAATATACAATAAAAAGCATCCGATCCGAATTTATGAATCAAAAGTGTATTGATGAATTATTATTAATCCTGTTGCTAGACGAACAGCTGCGATAATTTTTATGCAGAACTTATATAATAATACATTTTATACGGAAAACATATATTATACCTCTTCCCAGATCAATAAACATACATACAATGCATGCTTGATGTAATATATATTTTTGGCAACTCTCTTGAACCAAGGATCAGAGAGTTGACGGAAAATCGGTGTTCGATTTGTACTACATTTAGTAAACACTTAATTATAAATGCACCCATTATGATACTGTATTATGATTCCAATGATTGTCGTATTTATTCTACCTATTGCTGTAAAATTCAAACTATATTTAATTTGACTTTCCTATCTTTTAATTCTATATTTGAATAATACTTTTATAAGAGGAAAATTTATTTAGTCAGTATTTTTAACATTTTTGGTCAGTATTTTGTAAAATAAATGATCAGTATATATGGATATTTTGATCAGTATAAATAATTAAATGTCAGTATCAAATTACATTTAGGTCAGTATAATTTTATTTTTGGTCAGTATAATTTGCATTTTTTGATCAGTATAATTCACACTTTTGGTCAGTATAAATAATAAAATTGCAGTAATATTTTTTAGTTGGTATTTTTTATTGGTTCGTTTTTTGTTGGTTCTTTTGGACACGCGTCCTCATTATATATACCAATTTTGGAGTCTATACCATGGATAGTTTGGGAGAAATCGAAAATCTTAAATTTATTCATGAGCTATGCAGACAGAGTTACAGGGGCTATGGGATTTTCAATGTTAAATTGAACCGTTAATAACTTCGTTAAAATTAGAGCTATGTCTTGTGATTGCATATGGCTGATTATACATTAGCAAATGATTTGCTTTGCAGAAGTGCTCTGGAAAATAACCAGCATAATAATAAACAAAACTTTGCCAAATATTCATATTCTAAAATTGATCTTGTAGTGTAGAAAATATACAGACAAAATTATAAATTCCTTTTGTACATTTCTCTTATATAAAAGGAATACAGTAGTCCCGAAAACTCGGCACTCAATAACCCGGCAGTCCGGATAACTCGACCACATCCTGTACTGTGTGTATTCATTAATTTTCATTAGTAAAGGCTCTATGCCTTCATAAAGTATGTACATATTAGATAAAGCTTTCTCTTATATAAAAGGAATCCAGTAGAGTCCCGAAAACTCGGCACTCAATAAACTGGCAGTCCGGATAACTCGACCATATCCTCTACTGTGTGTATTCATTAATTTTCATTAGTAAAGGCTCTATGCCTTCATAAAGTATGTACTTTTCCTTTGTTTAAAGGTATTTGATCAGTCTAAGTTTGAGTTACAGTATTGCATTCTTTATAAACTGTTGTATTCTTAAGCAACCAATACATACATTTCTGAGGAAACACTCGTAATTATTCTTTTTTAAAACCTTTCCCGGTAACCCGGCATTTTCACAAACTCTGCCACCCTCAGCATACATACATTTCTGAGGAAACACTCATAATTATTCTTTTTTAAAACCTTTCCCGGTAACCCGGCATTTTCACAAACTCTGCCACCCTTCGGTCCACATTAGGCTGAGTTTTCAGGACTCTACTGTATTATGGTATAAAATTTATATTATCTATGCTAGATAGTTTTACAATTTGAAATTAATTATATATAATTATTATTAAAAATGAATTGTTTTCTTTATATACAAAAATATTTGGTCTTTAGCAGAATTTGGAAAGCAAGTTAACAAATTTGGTGATGAATTTTCTGATCCAGGTAGTGGTAGGTATTGGCATAATGCATGCAACTTATGCATGAAATAGCTAGATTGCATGATAACAATACTCATATGTATAAATCATTCTCTCTTTTTTATAGAAAAAATACTTCTAGTATCTTCATGTTTAAAATATATAACCCTGATTAATAGAAATTATTGTCGTCTCTACAATTAATAAAATATCATGATTCTATATAAATGCTTAAAATAAATTTAATTTGAAAATTCTGTTTTGTCAGATTACGGAGAAGATGAACCTCCTCCTGATAGTACTTTTAATGTGGAAAAAGACGAGACACAGAAAAAACAATTTGAAGTGCCCGTAAATACAGGAGCAAATATGAAACCAATATTTCCCGAAGAAGAAGATAGTCACTTCTTTGCATATTTTTTAACTATCGTGGTACTTTGCATTGCTGGATATTTAGTATTTCACAATAAACAAAAGGTTAATTACAACTTATTTAATTTGTATTGATATAAAATTTAGAAATATTTGTACAGATTTCTTTATTATATCATTATTTAATTCCAGATAATTGCACTGATTATCGAAGGACGACACGAACGTCGTCGTACAGATTTCTTTCTTATATCATTATTTAATTCCAGATAATTGCACTGATTATCGAAGGACGACACGAACGTCGAAGACGGCCAAACGGAGGAGGATACAAGAGACTCGATAACAAGGAGAGTGCCAAGGCGACTTCACAAGTTATATTTTAATTGAATGTAATTTATAAATTTTAACAGTAAGTCATAAACTTTGTCATCTGATATGCAAATACCAAAAAGAAAAAAAAAAATATTTTTATGAAAAGTGAAGACAACTTACTTTGCATAAAAATTAATTATAGGAAGTATTGTAAATTTTGAAATGTTTTTTGTGAGTTTCACTATCTTTTACATTGCAAAATTAAATATTTAAAATGGAAGATTCAAAAATCTTCGATTTCATCACTGGATACAAAACTGTAATTTATTTTCAATTTACATGGTATCAAGCTGGGAATCAAGTTCCTGTCCCATTCTATATGGTCCTAGTCCTCATCATAGACACCACTTCATCAACATTGATAATGCAAGTGGATAAATTCTTGAAAAACTTTGGATATAAATTAACAAATATCCCTCCAACTATTTTAAATTAGCTTGAGAAAATAGATAATTTAAAGATGTAACTTCTTTCAAATTTCATATGTCAGACACGTTTACAATATTAACGTGAGTATTAAAATTAGCATCCGAGTAGTGTCTGATTTAGTTATTTGTGCAACTGTGTCGTAAATATAAATTGAATAATTTACAAGCTGTATAATTTTTTTTGTAAATATTTATTCTTTGCTGTTTTGTTTCTTAAAAAGGTAAAATGTATATCTGCACAAAGATAAATAAAAAGAAACAATGTTCCTTCTATCTTCAAACTTTGAATTTGCATGTAAAGTTTTTTAAAGAAATTTTATTTAACAGTATAATATACAGGCACTCTTCACTTAATGACCTACCTGTTTAACGCCTGCTCAAACTTATGTCCAAGCTTTCGACTTTTTTAAATGAAAGATTTAGTTCGCTCATATGCGTCGCTTACGACTTCTATTGCATATAATTCCCCACAGTTGTAGTTCCAAAAATCTGATGAAGAAAAATACTTTTGTGTGTAATTAAGATATGTCTTTACAGCCCGAGAACTTATTCGGATAACTTGTTCTAAACCAGGGTGAGCAACCTTTTTAATCAACGGGCCAATTTAAATTTTAAAATTTTTTTGCGACAATCACAATAATAAGTGGGAACACTCTGCTGTTATATTTTGTCATAATTGCTTGATTTAAAACATGTATTTTATATGAAAAATATATATTAAATTACATATATCTATTTTTCATTTCCTACCTTATACTTTAGTATTAAGTTGTATTTGGATGAAAAATTGTTCAACAATATACGAATCTGAACTAGAATATAAAATGCGATAAAGATTCTTGATTCTTCCTCAAAGTTCGTATATAACTGTAGTTTCCAATATGTATACCCAATTGGAAAACTCAACGTACACAAATGATCATAAAAGCCCGTTGCAAGTGAGAAAAAATATCTCCTATAAATTGTTGATAACGGAAAAACCGACAATTATATAAACAAACTTACACATCTTGATAGAATTTCCAAACGACATAATTCTTTTTTCTAGATATATTGAATAGTATGAATGGAAGACTTTTGTCGGTAATTTACCACTAGACGAAAATTAAAACAATGTAGTAATTTCAAAGTGACGGGATTGATAGGATCAATATTAATTATTTTACCTAATATATAAACTTATTTAAACACCACTTCCATATTTTTTTGCTACCAAATATGAGCAAAAAGTGCAATAATTGAATACTTTACAGCAGGGGTGAGCAACCTTTTTAATCAACGGGCCAAAAAAATACTTGTGTGTAATTAAGATATGTCTTTACAGCCCGATAACTTATTCGGATAACTTGTTCTAAACCAGGGGTGAGCAACCTTTTTAATCAACGGATCAATTTAAATTTTAAAATTTTTTTGTGGGCCGCATATAAAGTAACAATCATTAATAATTTACAAAACTTTATTTATAATAAACATTAGAATAAAAAATGTGAAGATTTCATATACAAATTTTAATGCAAACAAGAAAAGAACAGAAAAACGAATTTTCTTGAAATTTTTAATGAGAAATTTGGCACTATTACTCCAGTATTTTTAAAACCGATACATCAGGAAATAACCTTCAGTTTTGACAAGATGAAAAAGCAAAGTTTATTCGTTGCTTGCGTAACGAATTAAATATAAATTAAAAGTATCAGGAATATCCATTGCAAATGTTGTAACAGCTTGTTTGCATTGATCTAATGATTTATATAAATGTTTACAGACAGAAAATACTTTTCCATCCAATGTTTTAAAAAGAAAACCAAATATCTCCATGTTGGTTCAGTGAGGTATTAAAGTATATGTGAAGGTTAGATGTATTTATATAGCTCAGTGATATCCAATCACAGATCAGTAAATTATTTATTTGCATACAGTAATAATGTTTTAAGAGAGAGTATTCTATCATATCAAATGATTTTTCCAAACAACGATTGCATACAGTAATAACGTTTTAAGAGAGAGTATTCTATCATATCAAATGATTTTTCCAAACAACGATTTAAAGAAACATACTTTATATATCGAGGATCTGGAGTGGACAAATATTAACTACTACTCTTGGGGATCTCTACCACGACAGTGCTATTAATCACTTCCGAAAAACCCTTTAGGAGAGAGAAAAGCAATCGAAATTGAACAGATTCTTTATCGGAAAATAAAGATATAAATGAAAATGCAAGATTATGAATGTATATTGTTTGTTATTACATATAAATAAACGTAGAAAGAAATTATACGTTTAAAACAAAATTAACACAATAAAATTTTAATTACGATAGCGTGCGTTAAAATATTAATGACGAAATTTCTGGTTTTTTATGACTCCAGTATTTTTAAAACCGATACATCAGGAAATAACCTTCAGTTTTCACAAGATGAAAAAGCAAAGTTTATTCGTTGCTTGCGTAACGAATTAAATATAAATTAAATGAATAAAATAATAAATTCAATTAAAGTAATAGAATTCGTTATTAGTATAAACAATAAATGTATCCAGACGCAAGAATTTCAACAAAACAGAATATGATCCATAAAATCAATATGCAGTAAATATTATTTTAATATTTAAATTATTAAATAAAACTTGAAAGCAACAAATAAAAACATAGATTCATTTTTGTTTATTAAATGTCAATGAAGTATGTGAATAAGCTCATTATCTATACTTTAAGATAATACACCAGATATGTTCATTAATGTAATTATTGGAGTAAAAACATAGCAGATAGCTTCAACTATGTCGCAAATGTCTTCCTAAAATAATATAAAAAATACAGACAACGACATACAGACAATGACTTTGTCCTTTACCTGTTTTGTAATGAGAAACAGGGAAAGGACAAAGTCAGAATCAGGATTGCTGTATCAACTTCTGAAGCGGGGAAAAGGGCGGATACTTATAATGTAAATCAGATAAACTCAACAGCGGTAAACATAGAATGTCTTGTTTTATTATAGATAGAAAAAACCTTCAATTCTAATAAAACAGGTTTCATCATTATTTAGAAAAATATGAGATGATGCATAAATACAATTTTATATAACTTTGGCAATCAATCTTGAAAGTAATGCTCGAAGCGAATTATACATATTATTTTTATTATTTAGAATGAAATTTTAAATTATTAAAGGAACTAAATTTTTATTACTTTTCTTCGAATATAAAAATACTTTCTAAATTCAGTCGCGTAAAATATGTGATTGCTTTCATGGGCATGAAACTTTTATTATAATTATATTTTTGAAATAATAAAAAGTGAATATGACGACATATTTCTGAGTCAATAAAGTTTAAATACAATGCTGTTTGAATATATTTTAAAAAATAATTTTCACACAGCATTGTATTTAAACTTTATTGACTCAGAAATATGTGCGAATAATTTTTATATTTGTACAGTCGTGGATCATCTGTACTTTGAACAGAAATTGTTGACTTTATAATGTTGATTCTTAATTATTAGTTTCTAATTGTTCTCAATGCAGTTTTGTGATAACCAAAATTGGAACAGAGCTTAATTTATTGATGGAACACCAATTACAAAATGATGTTAAAAAATAATATATTTGTGAAACAAATAAAAATATCAAATATAACATTTACTATATCGAGAGAAATACCAATCTCTTATCCTAATAAATATTCCGAAAATATAGAATATGTGATAACAATCGAGGCGTTGCATAAATCATAAAAAATTATGAGGAAAATATATAGTTCCACATGTATAAATATAATGTGATCAGACTTGCAACTGTACGCTTCTCAATTACCAGAAAGAGCTTTGAAATTTTGATAGATTCTAATATTTTTCAGGTTAGTATATTTTTATTTTTTCTAAAGTGGAATTTTATAATTAACAAAAATTAACTATCACGTATTTCGAGTTTGATTTTCATTTCTTGTTTCACTAAAATTTTATTATTTACTAAAGCTCTGTTGTTTAGTTTTATAATTATATTTTTCAAACAAACAAGGATTTTTTGCTGAAATGTGAGAGGAACTATAGTGTTATTTCACTATAGTTAATATAGTGAAATAACACTATATAGTAAAGTAAATAAAACAAAAATATAAAGTGATATAAAGCACACGAATTGTTATTAAACAATTTGTGTATTATTTACTTTACATTATTTTTTATTTTTGTTCAAAGTAACAAAGTACACATTTTGTTATTTAATAATATAAAATGTTTTTAGCAAATAAAAAATGGTTTATACGAAAATTTTAATTGACATCTTTGCACTTATCAATCATCATTTAGACAACATTCCCATTTCTTTTGAATAATCGCCTCTGTTAGTTTTATGACGTAGTTGAGAACCATGTTATATCTTAGAGGAAAAAAGTTAATAAACAAATTAAATTATAGTACACGAAACAGTTAAACTATATGTGGTATGATGAAAGCGTAGACTTATACGCACTTACCCCAAGGTGATGACCTGCACTTGCCCATTGTAACGATATTTACGGGACAAGAGCATACTAGTGTTTTTCTCAATAAATTTTAAAATATCAAAAAATATTGTTTATTTAATGCAAACTTTAATCAATACTCTTCATATTTGCCAAAAATAACAACCACTAATATGAAATTATCGCCCTCTTAGTAATCTCCCTGATTGGAAAGGGGGCGTAAAATATGCAAACCTTAGTAATCTCCCTGATTGGAAAGGGGGCGTAAAATATGCAAAAAGAACCTCATAATCCAAGATACCTTGTATTCCGTAAAAATGAAAATAAAAGTATATATATGAAATTATCTTAAGAACTATGTCACAATTATGGTACTGTCAAATGTGTGTGTGCTCTTCTCATGCGACGCTTTTGTAATGGTTGATGTAAATAGTGGAATCTCATCAATGGCTGTGCGATACCTATCTCGAAAGGCTGATATTAACTTTTAGAAGATTATTACAATATCAACTAACAAAATTTCCTCTTATCTTATAATAAAAAGAACCAGTTATAATGCACTTACCCCGTTTACGCACTAACCGCACTCCACCTTATTAAATTAATTCTATCCCTATAGCGTGAATAAATTCTGTATTATATTGTACAATATGTAAAATATAATTTTTCTCTATTTTTTCTGAAAAAGTAAATAAATTTATATATAGGCTCTATTATACTAGTTATCCCCGGGCTACTACGTACCCATACAACAAAACAATAACATTTTTTTAACTGTCAAATTTCAGATTTTTTTATTTATTTAGCACATCCTTGTAAGTAATGCTTTTGCTTGTTTTCTTTCTCCAGACCCAGACTTTGAAATTTTCTTTACATAAAAGTGGCCAACTAAAGACTATCGATTTAGGTTATAGATCTATAGATAATAATTATAATTATTATCTTAAAGTAAAAATAATTATATTTTCTGAAATAAATTAAATATTATTTAAATGCAACAATTGTTTATATATTTCGGGGCACCGAATGCATAATGAACTCGCAGGCCAGGAAATTGCCAACATTTTTCAAACCAGAAATTCAAGCGCATTAACAAAAAAATGTATACAAACATAAAAAGGAAGTAAACTATGATAATTTACAACAAAACTTATAATGAAATTGGGATTTATTTTTCTAAAAGACGCGATTAAAAGTTCTTTTTTTTCTTTTCTTATGTATGGTAAGCTTGGTGGCTAAATTTTGATTGCCCCTTTCCACTTAAATAGAGTATTAATGGAGCCGTTCTGGGACAAAATGTAAAAGCAAAATGTAGAAAAAGCAAAGAACCATTCCAACTTAACCTATTATGTGAAAGTAACCCAACCCATTCCATGTTAGGTAGAAACATAGAACTATGTTATTAAAGATTCGAAGCGACAGAAAATTGTAATGCGGCACTTTCGGTCCCGGGAGTTGTCACATGCGCAGAAACGTGGCCTTCACACGCTTATTCCTTTATTATATATGATAATGATATTGTTTAAAATTTAAATATTTCTTTTCAGAAGGTCACAAATAAACTAATAAAAAATCAAAAAACTTGACTGTTACAACAAGTACATAAATAACACTTCTAGTTTTTTAATCAATGTGAATACAGTAGTTTGTTTTCAAACTTATATTACTAATAGAATAAAAGTTAAAATAAAGTTATATAAGTATAATTTTCATGCAAAGACCTTGATAAACTGAACGCGATCGAACTGAAGGTAAAGCAAAAAACGCAATTCTCGTTTCGTGTTGCACCGAGACACAACTTATTTATAGTTAAACTTGTAGTTTCTTATATTTCTTCGGACAGTCTCTTGCAGAAAACTGTTGACTTGATGACATTGTATAGCAAAGAAGTGATCTCATCATCAAGCCATAGAAGGAAGTGATAGATGTTACGAATTAGAAGTGAAGAGATGATCGGCATTTAGATGATGATCGGTAAGAGTTAGAGATATGTTCTTTTCTGTTTATGCCTTGGGTCACAATTAAATTTTGTTAAATTTCTGATCTTCTTCATATTATAACTTTAATTAGTTGCTTTTTAACATATTTCGAAAACAATTACCAGAGAAAGTATTTTTATAATATTCAATATAAGTAATCTTGATAGTCTAATAGAAGAAAATGACATGAAATTTGCACTTAAAATGATAACAGGTGTGGATATTTTACTGTTTATTAAAAATACCGTCCTGCTAAATAAAAAAGTCATTTGTGACTAAGATTAAACGCGTTTTAACGATTCTTTTTCTTCTTGTAATTGCTTCAGTTCATGTACTTGTTATTATATTTATACATAGTTATTATTTTTGTTTTTTATTGTCAAATTTGTGTGGAGAATCGCTTTTCTTCATACGTATATCATAATTTGCATTTACTGGTTAAATAAATGAAGTGCATCTGCGATTTGTAGTGTTGCCGATAAGGCAAAAACGAGGAAATTTAAAATTGATTTAAAAATCTATAAGCCGACCAGAATACTTATTCATGTTTTACAGTTTTTTTATAATTTTTTAATAAACAATTTGACTTTAAAAAAATAATTACCCCTCAACTTCTTTAAAAATATTATCTAAGGTTTTTTATGTCATTTGTCAAAATGTCATCAAAAGTTCAGAGCACATATATTTTTTCTGTATTTTACTAGAAAATAAAATTTGACAATAACTAAATAAAATAATAAAAATCATAACAAAACTGGTTATATACTTCCGTTATCGGTGATGTCACGATAATTACTAATTAAAATCCGGTTTTTCACGATCGGATTTAAGCACAAGTTTCCAAATAGTCTATCTGGCCGATAATTAAGATATTCATTTTACCAAATCATTCAGGATGATGATGAAAATTTCGTCATAGTCAAATTGCATAATATCTTATATTAATTAAGAATAAAATCTTTGAAATTATTTGATATACCATTTATATAATTTTATTATTTTTAGAATGGTATGGAATGTTAAACGTAATTATTTAAAATTTAAATATGAACAAGTTTTAAAATAAAATTAAAGGTTATTTTGTTTAATTCTTTTAACAAGATATTTTTACAGAATTTTTTCTAAAAAACAAGAAATCGTCGAAGATCGATGAAGTATACTTGCATAAAAAATGGTCTCACGTCCAGAATTGGATATTTGGGAAGGATTATTGGAAGACATCCTTTTTACTTCGTCGTGGCTCCTTTCGTTATAACTGCAATTCTTTCTACAGGACTGATTAAAACAAAATTGAACGAAGACAAAGACATGAACTATCTCCTAAACTCTGATCGAGGAAAAATCTTTGAAAGTAAACAATACTTGAAAAGAATGTTTAGTATGAACACATCTGAATTATTCGTTTTAGAAAAGATGATTGATCTTCCTAAATATCCATCGATATTATTTATAAACAAGAAAGGAGGAAATATGTTATTAAAGGATATTCTACTTGAAATCGGAAAGTTTGATAAAATTGTTAGAAACATCACAGTTTTTGTTGAAGGAAAGCTTATCGGTTATTCAGATATCTGCGCTATGGTGATCGATCGATGTTTCGAAAATCCTATCAATCGCCTAATAGCACGTGTAGACGACGTCGTTTCCAAAAGGATACGATTCAAGTTTACATTCGAATTAGATCCTGTAACCTTTGTGTATCAAGTATCTATTATAAATTTCGGAGGTGTTAAAACAGATAACGACGGTTACGTAGAGGAAGCAAATGCAATCCGATTGACATATCCTTTAGATAAGAGTAATAGTGGTAAAACTAATTTGATCAAAGAATGGAAAAGAAAATTTAACAAGATTATAAAAACTTACGATTTTATCCACTTAGACTTTTTCCCCGATCCTTTCATAACATCAGAATTACAGCTAACACCACTGGCTGAGAATTGTAAACATCTGATTGGAATTATAATAGTGATTATTTCGGTTTTCTGCATAATTAATTTTATAACGAATAACTGTGTCAGAAGCAAACCTTGGCTTGGTATAGCGATGGTCGTTTCGGCTGGGATGGCCACTGTTGCTGCTTTTGGATTATTGGCATTTTGTGGAGTGGAATTTATACAAATTAATATCACTCTTCCCTTTTTGATTATTAGTAAATACATTATTTACTTTATTTCTTTAATTAAATTGTTAAATAATTATTAATTTTTATTTTTTCTTTTTGTTAGCCACTGAAATTGACGATGCTTTTGTAATGGTAGCTTGTTGGAGAATCACTAATCCTCAAGACAATGTAGAAAAACGAATGGAAAAGACTTATTCTGAGGCAGCTGTCTCTATTACTTTAACCTCACTGACGAATTTTTTATCTTATTGCATTCCAATGACAGCAGAGTTTCCTTCCGTCAGGATATTCTGCTTTTATGCTGCCACAAGTATTTTTTTCACATATGTTTTCCAAATAATATTCTTTGGAGGTTGTTTAGCTCTGAGTGGATACAGAGAAGAAAAAGGAATTCATGCTTTGCGCTGTACAGTTGTTAAAGGTAAAAATATTTCTCATTAAAATTTAAACTTTTATACTTTTGAAAGAATTTTCAAATTTTTCTAACTGCTATAACTCAATTTGATTAAAATGAATATCATATTAACTAAATACAACATAATCAGTTAAAACAAAACATGACTTAACATGAATGTTATAATATTAACTTCTGTCCGAAGTTGAAAAATGATAATATTTTGCGAAAAGATCTAAAATATCATCAAAATATAATTTATTTTCTATAAAATTTAATAATTTGCTAACATAAATATGATAGACAAAATAATAAAAACAGATAATAGAATAATGCATATCATGTTGTTATGTATTATTTCATTCTAACAAGTTGAAAAATGATATTATTTTCCGAATTACTAAAATCCGCTAGATAGCGGAGTGGGAAATCAATCACTTGCAATCTTATAAGATTCGGATTAAATTTTGAATCTCACAAGTCACAACTTCAGTTTTCTAAAAAGCGTTAGTCTGAACTCCCACGAACCACAACAGAACTATATCATGACCTCAAAACGGTGGTTACTGTGTGTTTGTATTGTGATCAAAATCAACCATTTGCGAACAACTTATATGCGCAATCGATAACTGACTGCGCTTATATATGTACAATCCGTTATCGAAGCTGATGACAGGAAGCGTTGTTGGCGGTAGTGGTCGTTATGTCACACTATGTAACAGTATGTCACAATTGCTCTCGACCACTGACAACCACAATTTTGTGGGTGATATTGCCCACAAGTTGCGACAGCCGTTGAAACCGACTTCAGTTAGTGGTTCGTCTGAGTTAGATTATGCATTTCTATATTAATATAATTACAATTCAGACCGTTCACAAGCAACCATTGTTTTGTGGTCGTGGTGTGGTTCTGTTGTGGTTCGTGTGAGTTCAGCCTTAGACCGCGCCCAATGAATCCCATCCTTGAACCATGCGGTTGATTCCACCATGAGTGCTGGCTATTTCGTGCTGGGCCCTACAAGGCGCCGCGGCTAAATGAATCCTCGTACGATTCAGTGGCATAATTTCATGATAACCTATTACGTAATTGTTAAAATTAAATCATATGAATATGTATGTAAACCAATAATATAAAACTATACAGGGTGAGTCATAAGTCTCCATACAAATGGCAGGGTGAGTCATAAGTCTCCATACAAATAGTGATAATATTACGCTACAGTTATAAAATATTTTCCACATGTTTCCCTTGCATGTCGAGACAAAGTGACAGGCGCTCCAACCAATTCCGACGAACATTTGCCAATGTTGCACTCGTTACTTGTTTGCAAGCTGCAGTGATTCTTTGTTTAAGATGATCCAAATCCCGAATTTTCTCCTGGTACACAATCGATTTCAGATGGCCCCACAAATAAAAATCCATGGGAGTAAGGTCTGGTGACCTTGGTGGCCACTCCACTGCACCACGTTGACCGATCCAATGCCCAGGAAACTGCTGGTCCAGCCATCGGCGCACTTCAATGCCGTAGTGGGGTGGTGCTCCATCCTGCTGACAGAATGCGGGGAAGTCCCCACTCTCATCCAAGATTGACATGAAGATGTCATTTTTCAACATGTCAAAATAACCATTGGCGGTAAGGTTTCCTTCAATGAAAAAAGGGCCAACAATCCTGTTACCCCATATCCCGCACCACACCATGAGTTTCGCTGCACCTTGCTGTTTGCACTCAGACATCCAATGTGGGTTGGCATCATCCAGTATCTCACATTTTGCCTGGTCACCTCACTAGTAACGTAAAAATTTGCCTCATCTGAAAAAAGGATGGTACTAACAAAATCATGATCATTGTGGTACATGTTTAGTGCCCATTCACAAAACTCTACCCTGCGATCAGGATCGTCTTCTGACAGCTGCTGCAACATTTGTAGCTTGAATGGGTGCCACTTGTTAGTATGCAAGATACGCATGACACTGCTTTGGCTGATACCAATTTCTGCAGAGAGGCGTCGGGTTCCCTTTTTCGGACTCTTGGCCATCGCTGCCAGCACCATCGTTGACGTAACTTCATCTGTTGCCGTCTTCGGTCTTCCAGATCGATGTTCGTCGGCAACAGAACCTGTCCTCTTAAATTTTGAATGAGTTTGGCCACTGTGTCATGGGTTATCTGCGTTCTGTATGTTTCATTGAACGCACGCGTTACATGACGCATGGTACCACTTCCAGCCAACAGAATGATGTCAATACGTTCTTCCTTCGTAAGTGGCATTCTTTTACTTTGGTTCACCTACCTGGAAAAGAAAAAATAAACATTAGTCATCTGTACCCATTTGTATGGAGACTTATGACTCACCCTTCCATTTGTATGGAGACTTATGACTCACCCTGTAGAATAGATTGTCGATATTATTTAGCAACAAATGAAAATGTTGTCCCACAAGAAAATAGAAATATAGTGAATTATAATACAACAATTTTTGCAAAAACAGAAAATATTTAAATTTTCAAACTAATAATCTGCATTAACATTACAACTGTTTCAGTTACAAAATTTGAAATGCAATATTTCAGTACCAGAGATGGAATTACTTTCTGGATATGACGCTTGCCAACAATTATTGCAAAAGTAACAAATTTATTCATTTTGGAATAATCTGTAGTATTCCAGCGTGCAAAATATTGTATTAATTAAGTAACCATTTCAAGATGTGTAAAAATGAAAAATACAATATTTCTTTCTATTGATAAATTCCTATGGTCTTGCTTCTTTTTTCAGAGTGTTTTACGCCACTTTCCTTTCGATTAGTAATAAACGACAGGATATTTCTATGCCCACCTTGAATTACTCACTTCTTTATTGGAGTTTCCTCCCTGACAGTTCCGAGTTTAATTACCGGATCCCACATATACCGATTATTTCAGAAAACTGGGCCAGTTTCATCGATTCCCGTGCTCCACAGTCCGAGTGACACCTCCGCAGGGGTGGGTAACTTATGAAAGTTCTCTCCCTCAGTTAATATTCTAATATTATGAAAAGTAGCGTCATCTGTTGACAAAAATGAACTCCATGCTCCACCTGGCGGCTAACCATACCAGGAGTATGGGCAGCATGTGTTGGGAATTGAAATGCCACGCCGTTTAGTACCTACACAGTGACAAATGCATATACTGCACAGAAAAATATTCTACGTTAATCCTAATACTTCTTTCAGAGTATTATCTAGCTTGGACTTACTTTTTGTATGTTTATGTAAAATTAATATATCCATTTTATATATGAAATGGATATCCGCAGTAGAAGTATAATGTATTTCCGTAATGGAGAATATGGGTTCAATTCTTGGGTTTACAGTTTAAACCTATTCCTTCATTTATTTTGTTGTTAATTAAAGCAGAGCCGTACTATAATGAAATGATGCCTTGTGCGAATTCTACTTTAGTATTTTGAAAACACAATTCAGGTGAGGTCTAAATCGTGAAATATGTCTACTTGAAGGATAGAAAGCCGAATCATTTATCATTCTTTTTCAAAGAAATTCCGATTCCATTCAAACATCCATGCTTCATTTCCAACAGAGCTAAATTCGTAGCTCTATTTGCTTGGAATCGACTGGATTGCCGGCCAGTCATGTGCTCATTTACTATCTAGTTGGATTCGGTACAAATTCGGATCCACACTTCCAGTTTTTCTACTGATGTGCGGCTGCAACACTTTGAACCCATTCTTCAGTCTTTCGGTTGACTTTCATGAATATTGGTCAGCCTGTGATGGGCTCTAAATATGGCCGCCGCTGTCACATAAAGAATATGACACCTTAACAAAATTAACCATGAACTTTGAATGGTTCCGACACTTAAAACTTGTATCTGAGAAGCAAAAACTTCGTGAGAATGGTATGAGCTCATTCCATTATTATGCAATATAGTGAATCGGTATATATCGAACAACTTTTTCTTTCCGAGGATAAAATTCCTATTAAATTTAAGTATTTTCCTTTCATGTTTTAAGCACTTATATTGAAACGGTTTTTAATATTGACCAGTTTCCAAAATAAACAAAAACATTGACATCCGGATATTCCTTTACCGGAAGGAGGGGCTAACGGACTTCCTTTTTAAAAGTGAATGTAACCGTTTCTGCAGTTTAGAATCGGATTGATTTATAGCATGGATATACTTGAATGTGACTAGTGCATATTTTAATAATTTGAACATCGAAGAATAAAGAAAAGTTGACAGTTTGTGGAGAACATTATCCCGATCCATATGATGAACGAAATCGTTCATTATTTTCGAGTGAAATGAAAGATAGGCATAAATATCAATGGCCAGAAGTACTCGTATGGCTGGGTAAGATTCAATTTAATAATACACTCAATCCTTGATTTTTAAAGTTGTTTTGGACAAGTTTTACTTATGTGCTGCTAATTGTTCGTGCATAGAATAAATATTTATCAGATTGAATACAAATACTTCGAAATATTAATGTTGCTAACTTTCACTATTATAATTTATCTCAATCCCCAATATAATCGTTAATAAGTTAAAAATAGTTTGTGAAGAACATAATCTCAACTAATTGGCAGCATTCAAAATAAAATTTTGTCTTCTCTCCACTATACTTCATTTATCACTGTTCACTCTTTCTTCTGACTGACAAAGATGATCTTCAAAGTTCTATATTCGATTTATTATTATTCAGTGTGGAAAATTGATCGAATGTAATATAATTAATTAATAGGATGTTTTACATACAAAACAGTAAAAAATTTAAATATCCGAAAATTCTACCGAGCTTCAGAACTAATATATCGTCGTAAGTGAAAAAAATCGCGTAACCTTGTTAAGGTAGGTCGTAGCTTATTTGAATTGATTGCATTCGATTCGGAATGATAAGATACATCTAAAATCGTTTAAATAATTGCATTCGATTCGGAATGATAAGATACATCTAAAATCGTTTAAAATGCTGTATTTTCCATAAAAGTTTTGCAGAAAATCATAAAAAAATGTGATTCTGAATCTATAAAACTTTTGCAGAAATTCGTTAAGAAACGTGGTTTTGAACCCCAACTTTGGAGCCCCATAACTTGAGAATGGGGCTTTTGAAAACGTGATTCCGAGCCCCATAACTTGAGAATGGGGCTTCTGTCCCACATGGGACTTTCACCAATGAACTCAGCAGTGTTTAATTAGGGGATAAGATAAATGCGAGGTCGGAATTTTTTAAATTTTATAGACTATTTACTTCACCAAATTGACAAACAACATATACAATATAAGCAAGCCGGATGAATCTTAGCCCCTCATTCTAGTGCGCATGCTCAACCGGATGTTCGTTGAAAACTGGTCTGTATAGCAGGTAAATTTTTGTCTATTAAGTTAATGCCTATTCGTGTTTTTGCGTACTTTTTATCCTTATTATTGGGATTTGTTTCATTCTAACCCTTCGAAGTTTCGACATTTTAATAATGCCAAAAAGAAAATCGAATGTATGGTACTTTTTCGAAAGAAACGAAGACAGAAAGCAGGCAAAATGCAGTTTGTGTAATCGATCCTATTCGACGGGTGGAGGAACATCTAATCTCCACGACCATCTTAAGCGATACCACAAGGATCATCTCAGTCACGTGGAAAACAGTACCACTCGTAACATATGGTCAGGAGAGCGAGGAAAAAAAGAAAATAGATGAAACCTTTAGAAAATTCATTGTGTCTAATATGCAGCCATTTTACATTGTAGAAAATGAAGAATTTCAAAAATTCGTTATAGCGTTGAATCCTCATTACTCATTACCTTGTCGCCACATACTGTCAAGCGTATTTTTTTTTAATTTACTACCTTTCATAATTATTTTTATGTAGGCCTATCTGTGAATTACATAAATCGATAATTTCAGTTAGATTCTCAATTCAAATATAATTTTGTAATTATAATTGACATTTTATGTAATTTTGAATGCAGAAACTTATATGGATTCAAAACATGTCTTTTTTCATTACTTAGGACATTTTGCAAATAACATATACTAATATAAAAGAAGCTGTTTGCGCGGACTTGGGACAAAACAAAACAGTCTAACTATTGATACCTGGACATAAAACAGGCAGGATGCGTATCTTGCTGTTACAGCCCACTTTTTAAAAAGTGAGAAACTAGCTTCCGCCTGCCTAGAATGTTGCTTGTTGAAGAACCAGCATACAGCAGAAAATATCGTAGACAAATTAAAAGAAATACTGGCAAAATGGAGTATTACAGGGAAAATAACGGCGATAGTTACTGACAATGCTTCGAATATTGTGGCAGCTGTGAAGAATCTGTCAATTCGGCACGTACCATGTGTGGCCCACACTTTAAACCTCGTATTCATTGACGCCTTTAAAAATACTCCCGATTTAGCAGAATTATTGAAACACTGTTCAGATATAGTCATATATTTCAAATAAGTAAATGCAAAGTAATAAATGTCGAAGAAAAACGTAACTTGAAATGAAGCTATTCTTTATTACAGACAGAGCAATACCGTTTGTGAAAAACTGATTAATGTTCAAGTTGCTGCTGGAAAACGAAAACTGCGCTTGGTACAACATGTTTTAACTAGATGGAATAGACGCAATATACGCAAGTCGGATGAATCTTAGCCCCTCATTCTAGTGCGCATGCTCAACCGGATGTTCGTTGAAAACTGGTCTGTTTCTTGGAAAAACGCCTAAATAGCAGTCACTTCCTGAATTATAATTTTTTAAATAGTTCGTATTTAATCATATCCTTCGCCTATCCGGGATAAGATGCTAATATGTTTTAAATGATATCCATTATATGATACATAATTTTAATGCTTGTTATCTTTCTTACTGCTTAGGAATGTGTCTTGTTATATGCATAAAGTTAAAAATCTAAAATCGTTTTATGATTCTTGCAACATTTTATATAAAACATATTATATATCCTTTAATCATTCAATAAATTTCTCATTTTCTACAGGATATTCCAAATGCTTATTTAAATTAAATACGATATAGTTTTATTTGTGTAGAAAAAGAAAGAAAATTAGAATTATCATTTGTATTCCATTCTGATAACTTTTATATATGTAAAAATAATAGGGAATATTTTATACAATACACTGATTAAATTTACATAAAAATGTAGATTAAATCATTCAAACTAATATGGTTTAGACATTGATATTTTATTACACTCATGGCTTATTTTTCTAAATAGAATTCTATATTCATGTAAATGTTTGAAGCAATCTTTTCTTTTACATATAATGTATAGCATGTTTCATCTGCATTCGCACTAAAGAATTCTGAGCTGCGTTCACACTTTATAATGCGATCTGCTGAGGTATATTCTTCGAATATTTTTCTATGAAAATTCCGTTAAGAGAAAAATTTAGATAGGAAAAAAGTGACAACTTTCCCGTGGATCAGGATATAATCGGAATGGGTTCAAAGTGTTGCAGCCGCACATCAGTAGAAAAACTGGAAGTGTGGATCCGAAGAAGGATAGTTTTATAATCGGAATCGGAGAAGAACGCATAGGCTAAATTCTCTACAGAGGAGAGGAGGAGGTAGATAAGGGTGATATACCACTTTTACACACGTGATTAAATATAGTTACGCCAAAATGATTGAAAAAGACAAAGTATTCTTTACGCTATCTACAGCACATTATGACAATTTTTTCCAATTTTGTAACTTTGCGATTAATATCATTTACTTTAAAAGCCAAGTTGGTAAAAATGATGTTTTAAGGTTAACCAGAGAGGAATTGATAAAGAGTTTGGTTGACTATCTGGTTGGAATACTAAAGAATTACAGAAAAATAGGATAATTCCTATGATTACCATTTTACCCCATTCTAATCAATTTTTGAATAATAAATTATTTTATATTTTATCAGCTTTCGCACAATGCACTCCATTTATCATAGTCTCCATAGCACGGCCCTGAGAAATGCAATAAATAATTTTTTTTTTTATTTTGTTTTATTTCAATTTATTTTCAGAAAACTTTGGAGAATATAATACTATCCCAGGCGAAGAAAGGAAGTATTGTATGAACTTTTTAGCAGATAACTTCTCGAAGTTATATTCTTATTCCATAAGCAAGATCATAGTTATTC
The DNA here is from genome assembly GCA_000484575.1 of Olivierus martensii. Taxonomy (NCBI): domain Eukaryota; kingdom Metazoa; phylum Arthropoda; class Arachnida; order Scorpiones; family Buthidae; genus Olivierus; species Olivierus martensii. Next base: position 20,630 of record AYEL01071071.1, read on the forward strand.
TTTTATATTTTATCAACTTAGCAATAGGTATTTGGGGAACTATGTACTTGAACGAAGGACTGAATGTCTTTCGTCTGTTTCCGCAAGATTCCGAAATTACTGAGGGATTTCGAATATATTATAAATATTTCACTAAATATCCTTTCACCTTCCATATAGTTATCGATAAAACATTGGATTATTCAAATTCTCAAGTTCAGCAATCGATCGAAGATATGATGGAAAAATTCAGATCTCATCCAAATATAGCAGGTTCTGATCTGGAATTCTCATGGCTGAAGTATTTTAAAGAATTTCAGAAAACACCACTGTCAAGATATCTGTTAAGAGGTTATGATTTGTCGCAGAAGCAAGATTTCATTGACGCTTTAAAAGACGTATTTCTTAAAATAGAAATCGCCAAGCCATTTAAATATGACGTGGTTTTTAACGAAAATTATACAGAAATCATTTCCAGTCGTTTTTTTATTACAACTATGAATGTATCTGATAGAATTACGGAAATAAAGGTTGTAGACGATATTCAGAAAATAGCGGACGAATCGTCACTTCCTGTTATCGTTTATTCTTTCATCTCATCTATAGTCGAACAGGGAATTATCATCAAGAAGTTAACTTTTCAGTTATTTTGGCAAACATCAATCTTGATATTCTTTGTTGTTTTCGCCTTTATTCCGAATTTGCAATGTTCACTTCTAATTTCCTTATGTTCTATATCCATTGTGGTGGAAACTGTAGGTTATATGACTTTTTGGGATATTAATTTGGATTTAGTGTCTATGATGACACTTTTCCTGGTCATCGGATTTTGTATCAATTATCCTACCCATATATGTTATTCTTTTCTTTGCTCTACTAACAGTTCTATAAAGGATAAGTTGAAGAACTCTGTGTTCCATGTGGGTTTACCCATAATTCAGGGGACAGTGACAACAATTTTAGGACCTTTGATTTTGCTCTACAATGATATGTATATATACACAACATTTGTAAAAATAGTAGTAATCATTGCTGTGCAAACAGCATTTCATGCATTGTTTGTTATTCCTGTTATGATTTCCATCACATCTCAATTTTTAAATTCAAATAGTTTGTTGTAATAAAAATCTCAGAATTTTTATTTAATTTTGAAAACAGAAATAATTACATCCCAAAAATGTTCGATAGTACAGAACATTTCATTAATTTTAATACAATTTCAATTTTGCATGAGGATTAGTTTTTAAAATACATTAAATTCAAAGATACAGACAAAGGTTTTAGATGTTAGTAATTATTACATCATAATGATGACAAACAGTGACGTCCTACTAACGTCATGTTTGTGAGTCTATTATGTGTTATCCTTACTTCATATTTTCCCATGTCAACAATAGTCGGTACAATATGCTGAAGAATATAAATTCGTATTTTAAATTACCACCTTAAAAACTCTATCTCTAAGGCAGTTTTGACACAGACTACCATGTTTCCGCATAGAAATGGCCCTGCAATGTTTGGTGCCGAAAATTGAAACAATTGAGGAACCTAAGTAGAACAAATAAATAAATAAAAAACGATCAAAATTTGCGTCACTCCTTGAACTGATTACCCTCAGATTTATGAGTACTCGTAGTTACCTTTCAAAATTTATCCCGATAGATCAACCTATTTGGGAGCCTATGCGGAACAGACAGCAAAGTCGAACATTGCATTTTATCAATTTAGAATCATATTATGAATAACGAATTTTTGATATTTATATATTTCTTTGTAACAAGATATCATTTTAAATATCATTTCTAAATAAAAATAGATACTAATCTTCATTAATTTAATAGGTAAATTTTATAAATCCATATTAAGTTAATGGAAAGATAGTATTTCGTCAACTTCCCTATTATTGGATATTGGTTTTGGTTTTATACAACCATTAACCTAGGTGTTCGTTAGGTAAAATAAATTGTATGTATTCTTGTTGATATATCATTTATAATAAATAATTCTGCATTTTACCAACCCTGTAATAAGAAAATAAAATCAGAAATTTTCCATTAAAAAGAGTTGTTATTTTTCTAATTATGGAAATAGTGTAGACAAAATTCCAAATTTGCAATTTAACAGAAAAGAACAATAAATAATATGTGTTGGTAATTATTTTATCCTAAATTTTATAATAATGACATTTGATAAGGAAACTTTAAGTAAGTAATATGAAGGACTAATTGGAAAAATTTTCGATAATAATCTTCAAAGTCATCATTACTGTGCTGCAAATGATTCAGTGTAATTTAAAACATTGAAGAATATAACTATTTCTGTTATTTCCTAAGCGAGAATCAGAATGCTGATATCTCATAATCATCGTTTATCGATTTTTAGCAATATACAGTATAGTGGGCTCCGTATTACGCGGGGATACGTTCCGCGTTAAAAGAAGTCACGTTATACAAAACATGCATTATAAGACGATTTTATGTAAATTTAAACTTGTCTCCGAGTTATTTTTTAAATCTTTACATCTTTATTAACACTATTAGCTTCATTGTATATATATATATAAACAATAGATAAGTGTTTGAATTCTGCGTTTCTAATCAAAAAGTCAAAAGGTAAATTTATGCTATGCATTATATGGGAGCTTACTGTTATTGGCTTTACAAATATGTACCATATAAAATGAATATAACAAATATGAATACAATAATGAAAATTAAACTATAAATAAAAGATTTTTGTTAATTTAAAGAGGTAATCATTGTAACGAATTTTTGCTTAATTTTAATATTATGATTCAAATCACGAAACAATTATTATTTTTGAACAAAAAAATAAAATATCACTTACTTAAAAAGTATTGTTTAAAGTTAACAATATGTCAGGTTATTATTTAAAGAGATTTACAAGATATAAATTTAGAATTATGAATATCATAATTTTCTTAATTTAATATGATTAAATATTAAATTCTAATAAAATGATAAATAAGAATATAATATA
>AYEL01071072.1:0-72841 GCA_000484575.1 Olivierus martensii
GTCCTATTACAAACACATTGTCGACACACTGTCGCCGCACTAATATAAACATTCATTCTTTAGTAAAATTATAAATAAATATCATCGTTGATAAATAATACATATCACTATTGTATTTGGCAACACTAGCGTGATGAGAATCAGTTATCTATCGTCGTAAGTCTGGCAAATGTGCGTCTACTTAAGAGTCTACAGTTATTGTACCTAGCGATATTCATTTACAGCAGTGGTCGGCAACGCGGAGCCCGCAAAGCAATTTCTAAGTGCCCGCCGTTCAAATATTCGAAATCTAAATTTTAGATATTTGAACAACAAATACTCATAGTTGTAATGAGTAATTTTAGTAAAAATTTGTTTACAATTGCGTACTTTGATTTTTTCTTTGCCATTTTAACAACTGTACGAATTTTACAATTAAATTTTGACAAAAACTGAATCTTGACGACATCTATATAATACAAGATGACTAGATGAATCAATTTTCTAGTACTAGAAACATCTTATGCTGCATATAGTGAACTAATTCTCTCCCCATTATCCTTTATCAAGCTAGTGAGTGCTACGGTGCCCGCTGAAACACCCATGGTGCCCGCCGAATTTTCGCATTTCTGAAATATGCCCTCCTATTAAAAAAGTTTGCCGACCCCTGATTTATTATAGAGAGTTTATGAAAAAAATTCCCAACGTGTGCACAAGCATCAGTGATGAGAGAAGCAGTAAAGCAAACTTCAAAAAATAAATAAAACTGAAAACAAGAACAAGTAAGAAAATATATTATAACTTCTGTATTCAGTGCCGGCGATGAAATTAATTCACTTATATCTATGAAAAAATTGCTACCTAAAAAAACTGTCCAGATAAATAGAATAGAGGAATAAATATTCTGAACAGTTTTTATTATTTCAATTAATTCAAAGTAAGTCATTAAAGTATCAGTTATTTTCTTTAAACTTAAGTGGGATGTTTGGATATCTTTACATAGATGTAGAAAAGCATATTCAATTTCTTTGCATATGGCTATGAAGAATAAAAATAAGAAATTTGTCGGTGTAAGCATAAATAAGGCATACAAGAAATTATAGCAACATGCACAGATTTTTCCAATATTAGGCGATAAACCTAAATTAATATAATAACTTAAGGGCCATACAAAGTCATCGATATCGGCAAGTGACACGATTATTGACAAAGAAATAGTATGTAAAAAGGAATTTAACATGACTGCTGTAACTTTAATCCAAAGTTTAAACTTCCAGTTAGCACCATTTGATATACGAAATATTTTCGTTACACAATCGTAAATTTTAGATTTTTTTATCTGAAAATGAAAAAGTGCTGTAATAACTAAAACATCTTTAAATAAAGCATACATGTTAGTCAGTATTTCAGCTATAGTTGCAGACATTTTTATCGAAAAGAACATCATACAGAAACCATGAATAAGAATTAAAATTGAACCGATTAACATAATGACAATGACAAGAGAAAACTTTTTGCCAATATTATATCCAAGCAAATATGCAACCTGCAACATAGGAGTCCAATTTTCTCCTGGTTTTCTTCGAATACATTCTTCTCCAAATTCTGGTTCTACCTTTATTATAAAATTTCTATTCATTTTATTTGTTTTAGCATTTGAACATTTTTTATTATTTCAATTAATTCAAAATAAGTCATTACAGTATCAGTTATTTTCTTTAAACTTAAGTGGGATGTTTGGATATCTTTACATAGATGTAGAAAAGCATATTCAATTTCTTTGCATATGGCTATGAAGAATAAAAATAAGAAATTTGTCGGTGTAAGCATAAATAAGGCATACAAGAAATTACAGCAACATGCACAGAATTTTGCAACATGAGGCGATAAATCTAAAGTAATGTAGTTACTTAAGGGCCATACAAATTCATCGATATAGGCAAATAATTCGATTATAGAAAAAGAAATAGTATATAAAACGGAATTTAATAATACTGCTGTAACTTTAATCCAAAGTTTATACTTCCAGTCAACACCATTTGATATCGAAAATATTTTCTTTACACAGTTGTAAATTTTAGGTTTTTTTATGTGAAAATGAAAAAGTGCCGTAGTGATTAAAACCTCTTTAAATAAAATATAAATATTTATCAATATTTCAGTTGTAGTTGCAGACGTTTTTATCGAAAAGAACATCATACAGAAACCATGAATAAGAATTAAAATTGAACCGATTATCATAATGACAATGACAAGAGAAAACTTTTTGCCAATAATCCAAGCAAATATGCAATCTGCAACATAGGAGTCCAATTTTCTTCTGGTTTTCTTCGAATACATTCATCTCCAAATTCTGGTTCTACCTTTATTATAAAATTTCTATTCATTTTATTTGTTTTAGCACTGAAAAGTTATTAAAAATAATTACTTAAACTCTTTATGTTAATAAATATTTGTTATTAATATTAATTATTATTTGTTTTTTATTTTAGATGCAGAATTATTTTATTAAAAAATTAAAATAATCAGTATCTTATAAATTATTAAAAATAATTATTTAAACTCTTTATGTTAATAAATATTTGTTATGAATATTAATTATTATTTGTTTTTTTATTTTAGATGCAGAATTATTTTATTAAAAAATTAAAATAATCAGTATCTTATATTTAATTAAAACAATATCATATAAGAGGAAACAAAATATACTTTATTGAACTGATATTTAGAGATAAATATAGACATTATTATAAAATAATATAATTTTAGCATAATTCCGAAGGAAAAATGGCTTATAAAATATGCATTATGACTACGTTTATCTGTTTTCATTTCCCCCGTTAATTACTTTTTATGAAATTCAGTTATAATTTTCTGTTATTGAAGGTCATCTTGACGCCTTTTCCTTTAAATCTTATATTATAGTTTAGTCCTACAGGATTTAATTTTATTTTTATCAAAATTTTGTGTTGTTAATATGTTATATGGCGATAAGAGTTAGCCGTGTAACATAAATTACTTGCATTTCTTATCGCTTAGTGCTATCTGTCGTCAATATTTATCAGAACAATGTTAGAAAGGTCATCTTGACGCCTTTTCCTTTAAATCTTATATTATATTTTAGTCCTACAGGATTTAATTTTATTTTTATCAAAATTTTGTTATTGTTAATATGTTATATGGCGATACGAGTTAGCCGTGTAACATAAGTTACTTGCATTTCTTATCGCTTAGTGCTATCTGTCGTCAATATTTATCAGAACAATGTTAGTCAAATTGATGACATCGTGATTATAAACAATAGATGTAATCAGAAAACACCAATGAGTTATACATTCCGATGACATTACCTGTGATAAACAATAGATGTAATCAGAAAACACCAATGAGTTATACATTCCGATGACATTACCTTAAAAACAATAGATGTAATCAGAAAACACCAATGAGTTATACATTCCAATGACATTACCTCGTGGCAGTGATGATGTCACCGTGACTTCTATGCTGGTTAAATCAACGCTAAAATCGGACTCAAAAAGCCAATGAATTCTAAATACTAAATAAATAAAATTAAATGCAAATTTGAAAAGTTGACGAGTTTGTTCTTACTGGAACTGTTTGTTTTATGTATGTATATAAGATAAATCCCCTTTTTTTATAAAAAAAAATGTATTAAAAAACAATTTTTCATAATAAATTAAAGTTTTCGAATTTATTCAAGTACAGCTCATTAAGACAAGTTATTATTCTGATATCAAACGAAATTTCAAATGCGCACAATAAAACCAAATCATCACAATCCAATATTTTTTTCTCTGTACGAAATGATAAATGTTATGATAAAGATAATAAATATTGAAGAATATTACTTTAAATAATGTTTTCTGTAATGAATTCGAATCGAAAGATCTTTTTTTATAAAAAATGTGTTAAAAAACATTTTTTCATAATAAATTAAAGTTTTCGAATTTATTCAAGTACAGCTCATTAAGACAAGTTATTATTCTGATATCAAACGAAATTTCAAATGGGCACAATAAAACCAAATCATCACAATCTAATATTTTTTTCTCTGTACAAAATGATAAATGTTATGATAAAGATGATAAATATTGAAGAATATTACTTTAAATAATGTTTTCTGTAATGAATTCGAATCGAAAGATTTATTTAATATAGTTTTCACGACTCATTTATGTAAAAAAAATTTATATTTGTTAATTTAACTTACGTTCCTTAGGACAATGAGACTTATTATCATTGCCGGATCTAAAGTGAGGAGAGCGAGACAATTTCCTAGAGCGTAAATTATGTCAGATCAATAATATATAAATTAGGAATGACTATTATTATAATAGTTAGTTAGAAAGTACAATGCTAGGATTAGAGCCACTCTAGATTATCTGAAAATTTTAAAGTACTTACCCCAAGATAATATATTAAAGTCTGGTCTAAATTAAATTATCAGCAGAAAGGATAATTATGTATGAAATGAGAAATTAATTTAAATATAAAACACCATATGACGAATACATCGCATATCACGCAATTGCTACATTTAAACATATTGCTTATTAAATAAAATTCAATTTCGTGCATTCTTCTTATCGAACAAATTTTAATTAAATTAATGTTTATTTATCAAACAAATAAATATTCATTTAACAAACGTTTATTCATTTTGCAGATTGTACACAACATTTAATATTTTCTTGAATAAATTAACTATTCTAAATTTTCAAATAAGAACTTATATTTAAGGTTTTCTTTTCTAAAGTTATGAACATTGAAGTCGTCCACGATCAAACGAATTCGAGTTTTCTTTGATAATTTTTAGAATATTTTTATAATTATTTTTGTGCCATGCTTTATACAGTAGCTGATATATGCTGAAAACGTACTTTTAGATTAATATTAATGGATTAACTATTTGTATACTTTACAATTAAATATTTTTTAATTTGAATATTTTTCCAAGTAAAAAACGAATACAGAATTCATTATTTGATTTGAAAGAAACTCGCGTGTTGCAGAGATTCGTGTGGATGAAGTGTAGAGAAAAGTTTCAAAATCGATTCGTTATTACTGGCACAATAAGGATTTGCATTTGAATACATTATTTTATTTGAAAGAAACTCGCGTGTTGTAGGGATTCGTGTGGATGAAGTGTATAGAAAAGTTTCAAAATCGATTCGTTATTACTGGCACAATAAGGATTTGCATTTGAATACATTTCAGTTTTGAACAAATTAATCAAAGTGAATCGATCACACCATCTTTTCCATTATTTCATTTTACAGATCTTTTTATTGAATACTATTAATTTTTCTATTTATTGTAAATGATCGATATTGCGTGTAATAATTGAGAGATGTTTAATTTATTCTGTTTACAGATTTTTTTATTGAAAACTATTAATTTTGTATTTATTGTAAATGATCGATATTGCGTGTAATAATTGAGAGATGTTTAATTTATTTTGATTATACTCTTAACTTTGATGCTTGTTTATATCGTTTTAAAATTTCTGAAAATCTACAATATTATTGTGATGGCATTAATACCCAAGACACTATTCATTTCAGAATCCATTGTTCTCAGTACGATAGCTATCGTCATAAATTTGAACTGTGGATCGGCCGGATTTGAAAATTTACAATATTATTGTGATGGCATTAATACCCAAGTACTATTCATTTTATAATCCATTGTTCTCAGTACGATAGCTATCGTCATAAATTTGAACTGTGGATCGGCCGGAAGAAACTGTACAGGCGTATAGGCCTAACATGGTCATACGTGGTGATCGCACATAGGGTGAACAAAACCTCTGATACAGTGACAACTTCACAGTTAAATCAACCAAGGATCTTTATTTAAGAGAGAGATGAAATAATGCAAATTATTTTGGAGGATAAATACCTGTATATATATTTATATGAAGTGTGACACAAAAAAACGAGACTAAGTGCATAACTTAAAAAATTTGTAGTTGGCAACAACCGTTTTGGTGAGGTAATCCTACACCTCTCCCCTACCCACGCTGCAAGTTTCTATTCAACCGGTCGCGATAGTTGGGAGTATTGCATCAGTGGGTGAACACGTGCAACTGTATTCTGACGGAAAAATGTCTAACCTAATGTAAAATCTGAGCAGCGAATCAATATCAAGTTCTGAAAAGCTACAATATTATTGTGATGGCATTAATACTCAAGACACTATTCATTTCATAATCCATTGTTCTCAGTACGATAGCTATCGTCATAAATTTGAACTGTGGATCGGCCGGTACGAACTGTACAGGCGTATAGGCCTAACATGGTCGTACGTGGCGATCGCACATAGGGTGAACAAAACCTCTGATACAGTGACAACTTCACAGTTAAATCAACCAAGGATCTTTATTTAAGAGAGAGATGAAATAATGCAAATTATTTTGGAGGATAAATACCTGTATATATATTTATATGAAGTGTGACACAAAAAAACGAGACTAAGTGCATAACTTAAAAAATTTGTAGTTGGCAATACCGTTTTGGTGAGGTAATCCTACACCTCTCCCCTACCCACGCTGCAAGTTTCGATTCAACTGGTCGCGATAGTTGGGAGTATTGCATCAGTGAGTAAACACGTGCAACTGCATTCTGACGGAAAAATGTCTAACCTAATGTAAAATCTGAGCAGCGAATCAACATCACGTCCGTGAATGAACACGTGCAACTGCATTCTGAAGGAAAAATGTCTAACTTAATGTAAAATCTGAGCAGCGAATCAATATCACGTTTCTTGTGAAACTTAAGAAATTAGCCACAGAAACATTTCAAATGTTAACCAAGGCTTATGGAGATGAAACATTGTCTCGGGCACGTGTGTTTGAAGCGCGCATATCAAAATCTCAGGCAATGTTGATTGTCTTCTTCGAGATAAAGGGAATTGTAATGATTGAGTGGGTTCCCTGTGGTCAGATTATAACTCGGCACTACTACATTGAAGTACTAAAAAGACTTCGCGAAAAAATTAGGAAAAAAAGACCACAGTTGTGAAGTGGTGGAGGGCTGTTGCACCAAGAAAATGCACTCTCTCACTAGGCCCTCACTGTCAATCAGTTTCTGACCAGCAAAAACATTACTGTGATAAAGCATCCACCTTATTTATTAAATTTGGCTCCCTGCGACTTTTTTTATTTCTTAAAGTTAAAATTTGCATAAAGGGAACCCATTTTACTTCAGTTAAAGATGTTCAAGCGAAAACGGAGAATCTATGCACTCTCTCACTAGGCCCTCACTATCAATCAGTTTCTGACCAGCAAAAACATTACTGTGATAAAGCATCCACCTTATTCACCAAATTTGGCTCCCTGCGACTTTTTTTTATTTCTTAAAGTTAAATTTTGCATAAAGGGAACCCATTTTACTTCAGTTAAAGATGTTCAAGCGAAAACGGAGAATCTCCTGAAGGGCCATCCAGAAACCTCGCTCCAGGAATGTTACTGGCAATGGCTGCACCGAATGCAGAAGTATGTGAATGCTGAAGGGGACTACTTTGATACTGATAACATCACAATAGACTAATTCTGTAAGTACACTGATTTATTGGAACAGTCCCTTTTTTGTGTCACACCTCGTATATATATATATAACAATAATGTACGGGAAATCGGAAGCGATGGCTTTCTTCTTTTAAACAATGTTTAGTCCAAAATAAATATTAGTTTTTAGTCTCTTAGGTACAACACAAATTCTTTTTCGAAAATACGGAATACTGAAGCTAGCGCCGATGGTTGGCACTTGTACGGGAAATCGGAAGCGATGGCTTTCTTTGCTTTCTTCTTTTAAACAATATTTAGTCCAAAATAAATATTAGTTTTTAGTCTCTTAGGCACAACACAAATTCTTTTTTCGAAAATACGGAATACTGAAGCTAGCGCCGATGGTTGGCACTTTGACACGCATAATCGGCACAACACAAATTCTTTTTCGAAAATACGGAATACTGAAGCTAGCGCCGATGGTTGGCACTTTGACACGCATAATAGATCAAATCCGCATAGGAAGGAAAAGAATAGCACCGCACAGAGAAAAATCTTAGCACCACACAGAGGGAATTCTCTCGACCGACTGCCTGGTTCTATCCTCGAAGAATGTCAATTGTTTATCTTAATTTCTTACATACTAAAGTGGTCGAATAGCTTTGATTGATTTATCGTTTAACACTACTCCTCTGTTTATAAAACTGCGATTCTCTTACAACATTGTTTATGGTTACGTGATATTCCATTTCCCTTCTTTCTTTTAAACAATTTACAAGTTCTGGACGTTACAATAGTAATAATTGAATTAATATAATAGTAACATTAATACAGTGGGTGATCGATAACAAACATAATCCGTTCCAAGAAAATGTTCGTTCTCCGAATAGTTCGTTAACCGATCATCGGTTTACCATAGGATTTTATGGGAATTTGATTAATGTGTGAATGCTGAAGGGGACTACTTTGATACTGATAACATCACAATGGACTAATTCTGTAAGTACACTGATTTATTGGAACAGTCTCTTTTTTGTGTCACACCTCGTATATATATATATATATATATATATATACTGTAAACTGGGGTGACTTAGGCCCATTAGGGTGGCTTTGGCCCAATTTTGGAAACGTGTTTCTGTTTTAAATTTATCACCAATTTTTAAAGATGTAACAAAAAACAATAAAAATATAAATAAACAAATGTTTTTTATCACATCTTTAAAAATTGGTGATAAATTTAAAACAGAAACACGTTTCCAAAATTGGACCAAAGCCACCCTAATGGGCCTAAGTCACCCCAGTTTACGGTATATATAACAATAATGTACGGGAAATCGGAAGCGATGGCTTTCTTTGCTTTCTTCTTTTAAACAATATTTAGTCCAAAATAAATATTAGTTTTTAGTCTCTTAGGCACAACACAAATTCTTTTTTCGAAAATACGGAATACTGAAGCTAGCGCCGATGGTTGGCACTTTGACACGCATAATAGATCAAATCCGCATAGGAAGGAAAAGAATAGCACCGCACAGAGAAAAATCTTAACACCAACTACACTACGCATCCACACGGAGGGAATTCTCTCGACCGACTGCCTGGTTCTATCCTCGAAGAATGTCAATTGTTTATCTTAATTTCTTACATACTAAAGTGGTCGAATAGCTTTGATTGATTTATCGTTTAACACTACTCCTCTGTTTATAAAACTGCGATTCTCTTACAACATTGTTTATGGTTATGTGATATTCCATTTCACTTCTTTCTTTTAAACAATTTACAAGTTCTGAACGTTACAATAGTAATAATTGAATTAATACAATAGTAACATTAATACAGTGGGTGATCGATAACGAACATAATCCGTTCCAAGACAATGTTCGTTATCCGAATAGTTCGTTAACCGATCATCGGTTTACCATAGGATTTTATGGGAATTTGATTAATTCTTTCCGGAGACCCAAAAAACATAGTAAGAAATTATATAAGTTTTTATTTATGTTTATTTATATGCAATAACAATAATATATACATACATAGTCTTGCATTTTCATCTATTATATTTATTTTCCGATAAAGACATACATATTCTTGCATTTTCATCTATATGTTTATTTTCCGATAAAGAATTGTGTCCATCGATTGCTTTTTCTCGTTCTTCAGGATTTTTCGGAAGTGATTAATAGCATTGTCGTGGTAGAGACTTTTCTCTCCCCTTCAGGATTTTTTGGAAGTGATTAATAGCATTGTCGTGGTAGAGATTTTCAGGATTTTTCGGAAGTGATTAATAGCATTGTCGTGGTAGAGATCCTCAGCCTTATTGACCTCAACCTAGTATGGGTGCCATTCTAAGACCAAAAAAATCATATTTCGGAAGTGATTAATAGCATTGTCGTGGTAGAGATTCCCAAGCCTAGTGATCTCAACCTTGTATGGGTGCCATTCTAAGACCAAAAAATTGTAAAATCTTCTTGTATGGGTGCCATTCTAAGGCTGAAAAATTTGTAAAATCTCTCTCCTATCTTCTTTAATAAATCTTTGATTTGTTTTAGTTGTCTCCGAGTTCATTTCTAACCTTTAATAAATCTTTGATTTGTTTTACGTTGTCTCCGAGTTCATTTTAACGGTAAAAACTACTGTTCTTCCATCCTTACCCATAAGTCCACGAACGAGCAAGGCCTACTGCTTTTCTTCCATCCTTACCCATAAGTCCACGAGCGCGCAAGGCCTAAGTCTGTCATTTCGTTAGATTAGTTAAGCCGAAATATCCTCATGAAATATTTTTATCTGGGGCGGCCACTTATATAGCCCATTACCCATAAGTCCACGAACGAGCAAGGCCTAAGCCTGTCATTTCGTTAGATTAGTTAAGCCGAAATATCCTTATGAAATATTTTTATCTGGGGCGGCCACTTATATAGCCGCCATCATCACAGGCTGACCAACACCCATGATGGGGTCAACCAGAACGTTGAAGGATGAGTTTTAACGGGCCTGGCCCAGATCCCTCCTGAAAAATTGAAGGAGTGGGACCCCCGGATCCTCCAGAATATTAAGCCATAGCTTTACGATGCACCCATCGGGCTGACCTGTCATTCCCTCAGTCCGCGGGTCCCACAGTGTTCGTTATGTCTCCTGAAAAATTGAAGGAATGGGACCCCCGATCCTCCAGAATATTAAGCCATAGCATTACTGCACCCATCGGGCTGACCTGTCATTCCCTCAGTCCGCGGGTCCCACAGTGTTCGTTATCCGAACATGTGTTCGTTAACCGAACATAAAAATCTTCGGGAAAAACCACTGTTAGTTCCATGAGGTGTTCGTTATCTGAACATGTGTTCGTTAACCGAACATAAAAATCTTTAAAAAAGTGTTCGTTAAGTGTTCGTTAACTGAACATAAAAATCTTCCGAAAAAGTGTTCGTTATCCGAACTGTTCGTTATTGCTATTGTATTAATAGTAATATTTCTTAAGGTGTAAAGAAAAATTCACCTTAAGAAAAATTTATCAATTGAGATCACCTCGGCTTTCAGAACAACACATTATCCTTGATGGAAAAATTGGCTTTGAAATTTAAATTTCTTTACTGAAAACAGAACAATTTCCAAGAATTTCTAAATTCATTAATAAAAGATCACCTCGGTTTTCAGAACAACACATTATCCTTGATGGAAAAATTGGCTTTGTAATTTAAATTTCTTTACTGAAAACAGAACAATTTCCAAGAATTTCTAAATTCATTAATAATGTTTGATATTTAATAAGATAATTACTGGTGTTTTTTTATCAACTAATTTCTACAATACTGACCGATCCTAGCTAATTCTAAGCAATGTGTAGTTTATCTTAGAATGAGCCTTGTATCTCAATGTCCTTTTAATACTTGAAATTATTGCTGTTCCTCTTTTCCATATTCCTCTTTTGTATCGATTTCTGCATTCTTTCTATTATCCACATGCGATGCTGTAGTAATCAGCTTATCTCACTATAATTTTTATTTAGGCTAAAATCTGCCCATATTCTATATAAACTGTGCATAATTTATTATAATTGTTGTTGAAATACCGACATTTTTAGTGAGATAATTACTGGTGTTTTTTTATCAACTAATTTCAACAATACTGACCGATCCTAGCTCATTCTAAGCAATGTGTAGTTTGGCTTAGAAGAAGCCTTGTATCTCAATGTCCTTTTAATACTTGAAATTATTGCTGTTGCTGTTTTCCATATTCCTCTTTTGTATCGATTTCTGCATTCTTTCTATGATCCACCTGCGATGCTGTAGTAATCAGCTTATCTCACTATAATTTTTATTTAGACTAAAATCTGCCCGTATTCTATATAAACTGTGCATAATTTATTATAATTGTTGTTGAAATACCGACATTTTTAGTATTTGTAATGTCATCTTTATTTATTATATTTTATGTTAATACTTCTATTTCCGCTAGTGATCTGCCACACTTCTTATGACAGAAACTTTAGTTCTTTCCTTATTTTTTAGTTTCCTTCGTCTTATTATTTCCTTCTTCATCCTTCAAGGTTAAACTCATTTACAACCTACAGCCTCTTTCCTTTAAATAAATAAATATATTTCTTTGTATTAATAATAAAGGACACATAAAGCATTCATTCATGAAGATGTTGGGAAAAGTTGGCTATTTTATAAAGTTTTACATTAAACATAGCAAACCAAGTAGCCTCTAAAGATGGCAAGCGAAATGTATGAAAATATTAGAGCATATTCCAAGATAGCCTTTATTGTCTATACAATTTTTTGCTATATGTGGCTCATTTTTCTAAATAAAGTTTGAATAATCGAGATTTTTATTTATAATAAGAATATGTTACTCTTTCTATTTGGATCACTCTATAACTGTTTGAAAAATTTATTAAGCGTTATCAACTTAGATCATGCATTTAATATATACTTACTAGAAAATGATAAATAATCGCGAAATTTAATTTTCATTAACATTCGTTATAATTCGAATAAAATTTTTATTTCTTTAATTTATATGAATGTTTCTGTGAGGAATTATAGAAATAAAGTTCGTATTATAACAAAATGCTAATTTTCAAATTAAATTTTCTAATTCAAAAAAAATCTAGTTTCCATAATATTTATTATTAAACATTCTTGTATATATAAAGTGAAGTTATTATTTATTCTTTCCCATTACTTGTGTTCTTGCATCATTGGCATCATTAGTGTAAATAAAATAAATATTATATTGATCTATATTGTATTTATCCATAATTTCTGAATAACTTATATAAAGATAAATATTTCTATTCATTTCGATATTATTTTTATTTTGAAATTTATAATTTTTGATTATTGGTTATTGTAGGCAATACAAAAGTCTTAGGCATATTTTAAAATAATTATAATTTATAAATTAAAATAATATCTGATTATTAAAAGTTTTCAGTTCAATTAAATAAAGGATTAGAAATTTCAAATTTTCTACAGTATCTATTAATAGTATAAAAAAATATACTCTTTTCAATAAATATTAATTTATTTATTCGTCCATACAAGATATGAACGAAATATCTAAATAAACAGAAAGCAGTAATTTATGCATATACATTATATTTAATTTAAATTATTGAGGAAAAATCTAAATAAACAGAAAGCAGTAATTTATGCATATACATTATATTTAATTTAAATTATTGACCGTTATCAACTTAGATCATGTATTTAATATATACTTACTAGAAAAAGATAAATAATCGCGAAATTTAATTTTCATTAACATTCGTTATCATTCGAATAAAATTTTTATTTCTTTAATTTATATGAATGTTTCTGTGAGGAATTATAGAAATAAAGATCGTATTATAACAAAATGCTAATTTTCAAATTAAATTTTCTAATTCAAAAAATCTAGTTTCCATAATATTTATTATTAAACATTCTTGTATATATAAAGTGAAGTTATTATTTATTCTTTTCCACTACTTGTGTTCTTGCATCATTTGCATCATTAGTGTAAATAAAAAAATATTATATTGATCTATATTGTATTTATCCATAATTTCTGAATAATATATAAAGATAAATATTTCTATGCATTTCGATATTATTTTTATTTTGGAATTTTAATTTTTGATTATTGGTTATTGTAGGCAATACAAAAGTCTTAGGCATATTTTAAAATAATTATAATTTATAAATTAAAATAATATCTGATTATTAAAAGTTTTCAGTTCAATTAAATAAAGGATTAGAAATTTCAAATTTTCTACAGTATCTATTAATAGTATAAAAAAATATACTCTTTTCAATAAATATTAATTTATTTATTCGTCCATACAAGATATGAAGGAAAAATCTAAATAAACAGAAAGCAGTAATTTATGCATATACATTATATTTAATTTAAATTATTGATAATTCTACAGCTATAAAGAGCTGTTGCTTCTTAATATATGCTTACATTTAGATAAATCAAGTAGTATAAAACACTTGATAAATAACAAGAGAATAAGTAGCAGCAACACTGAGAACAGTTAGAAGAAGGCTGTAGTTTAAATCATTTTTTAAAAATTTTAATTTGCCACAAAATCCTACAAAATGTCAGCTACTCTACACTTATCCTGAAACGGGGTAAGAGTGTACGTGCACTAAAATGCTTTGAAGTTTCTTTACACACGCTAATTCGTAATACCAGAATTATGATATATCTACTATAAAATGCTCTTTCCCGCATTAGAATACGTTATTCGTTTAAGAGTTATCCTTTGTTAAAGAAATAAGGATTAAACTTTGAAATGTGAGAGGCGGTATAGTGAAATAAAACAAAAATATAGTGATGTAACAATTTGTGTGCTTATATCACTTTATATTTTTTTTTTCACTATATCTCATCTCACATTGTTTACTTTACGTCACTTTTTATTTTTTTTCAAAATAATAAAGTACACATTTTGTTATTTGATATGATAAAATGTTTTTTATCAAATAAAAAAATGGTTTATACGAAAATTTTAATTGATATCTTTGTATTTATCAATCATCATCTCTACAACGTTCACTTTCGTTAATTTCTTTTGAATAATCGCCCCTGCTGGTTTTTCTGACGCAGCTGCGAATCATGTTATATGCTAGAAAAAGTTAATAAACAAATTAAAATGTAGAACACGAAACAGTGAAACTGAACCTGTTATGTGGCAAGAAAAGCATAATACGCGATTACTCCAAGGTGATGATCTGCACTTGCCCCAAGTAACAATACTTACGGGATAAGAGTTTATCAGGGTTTTTCTCAATAAATTTTGAAATGTCAAAAACTATTGTTTATTTAATATAAACTTTAATCAATATTCTTCATACTTTACCCGAAAACAGCCCTTAATATGAAGTTATCCTAAGAATTATTACAGTTTTATGGTACTGACAAAGTTGTGTGTGCTGTTTGGATGCGACGCTTTTGTAATTGTAGATGCAAGTACTGGAATCTCATCATTCATCATGCGATATCTATGTCGATAGGCTGATATTAACTTGTAGTAGATTACTGCAATATCATATAGTGAACAAAAAAATTTATGTTTTATTAATTGTAATTAATATAAAGCTCAAAAGGTATAATTTTATGCAAATAATTTTTATTATAAAAATTTGAAAAGTGGATATTAACAATCTAATAATACTATATACTAGTTTAATAATTTTAATTTCAAATTCTTATTTTATGACTATTGATATCCATTTTTTAATTTTTATAACAACGGTTAATAAAAATTGTTGTTATAAAAATTAATAACATTTTTTTAAAAATTTTTATAAAATTTTTTGTACAGGAGTAAATTCAATGCAAAACTAATGAATAGGAATCATATTGTATTTACATGAATAATTTTCTAAATATTCATGTAAAATTTAAATATAATATGATAATTAAAGATGAGAAAATACCTTTTATTTTTATCCGTAATTAATTTTTTGATATTAATTGTAATTAATTTCCCGACAAAATATGTTAAAAATATAAAGATCAAACTTGTTTAAATCATCAAATTATTTATTTAAAATACGTGCAGCATACAAAGAAAAGGCTAAAAACGAATAAATATTTAACTGAAGATTTTTAGAGAATTTCGAAAGACTGTTTTCAACTTTCTTTAGAATATATTTATCTCAAAAGTTATCAGACAAGTAAACGTTATTTAAAATATTAATTGTCTCCATTTGTCGAAATTTTCAATGTTGGCAAGATAATCACAAAGTAAAATAGTAATTTGTCTTTTGAAATCGATCTTAGAATCAACAGGCTGGGCCAGAAGATTCTATTCCTAGCCCGTTTATCCTCATCCTTCACCATTTCGGCAAATTTCATTGCGAGTATGCTAGCTCTTGATGGCTTCTTACTGATCTGCCCATATATTTGGTGGCATAAAATCTTCAAATAATCTACTCTAATCCAAATTTTTAATTTAACATAATTGAATATAGAAGAATTTTCCTATTAATCAAATCCTTATAGTTATAATATAATTTATGGCCTTGGGTTATTTACTATTCCTCTATTATTTAAAATTGACATATCGCTATTATTAATTTGTCAAAATCTTATTTCTTTATTTTTTTCTAACGAATATTTTAATTATTATTATTTAATTTTCAGGAAAGAGAAGTATCTTTAAAATCGATAAATAAATAAACTAAATGTAATCAAAAAAGAAAAGTTCATTTTTCCAAGAATAGTCAAACTACTTGAACATTTTTTGAAATATGCATTCTTATTTGTTTAACCCAAAATTGTGACAATTTTTATTTTGTTTTTGAATATCTGTACATTAAAAATAGAAATAATATTCTAAAATTCCATTTTTAACTTTAAATTTCAATATAAAATATTTAAATAATTAAAATATTTTACTACTTCATTTATTGCATAAATAAAAATTAATAAATACATACAAAAAATAAACTGTAATTATTTCAATTATTTGATATAATAATTTTTTATGCTATAAAGAAGTTTCAAATAAATTTTTCTGGTATTCAATTTATGTTATTTTATTAAAATCGCCGATAAAATCCAGATATAAGTTTTATATTTAACTATTATGGTCTAATCTTCCATAAGCTTAAAATTTTTAATGATATTACTACACCATTTCGTTTAAATCAATAATCACAAATTTATTTATATTATTATTCCTTTATCTTTTTTATAAAAAGAAAAAATTTGAAAATCTAGCATATTTGCGGATTCTATTCAAAATGAAATATATTTTTAAAAAATAATCCAATGCCTAATTTTTATTACTTTTACACAATTATTGCATAACGATAAGAGATTCTGAAGATTAAATTCTTATCTTTATTTACATTTCGCGAATTTAGAAGAGATTTCGGTTAGGAAAATTTCCCATAATAATTTTATGACTATTCAGTTTATCTTGTGTGCGCTAAGTACCATCAAGTCGCTTTTGACTCATGGATATTCACGAATCGACAATTTTCAAAATGCCTTATCTTTTATTGTTTTCTGAGGTCTTATAAATATAGGTTAATGATATTTTTTGCTGAAATATCGTTTATACTAATTGGTATTAAAATTTTCTTCAGTAAAATTTGTTATATCGAAATAATGACAATAATGATTTACATCCTTCATTGAAATATTTTGTTTCTACGAAAAGGATGAAAGAGATATCGATCGCCGAGTTTTTCTAATTAAAATAAAAATAAGGTATATGAAATTTGGTTTTCCCAGTTGAATAATATTTTCAAAGCCATAAAGAATCCAAGTAATATAATAAGAATTACATTATAGTTAAAAATATCTTAAAGGCTGAAAAATAATACTTCTACAACATACTAAATAATGTTTTTTATTGTCTCTAATAGCTTCTCTAATTCCCATCTTTATAATAATTTTTAATATTAAATAACTTTTGCATATATTTCGACACCATTTGTTCCAAAGAAAAATTTTATATTCCAAATATGTCAAATGCTCTATAAGGATTTTTCCAACTATAACCTTATAATTTCAAATTAATTGTTTCAAATCATACAAATCTAATTTATTCGTAAATAAAAACACCAATCAGTTTTGCCTATCAACAATATTATGAATCATTATAAAAACTTTAATATAGGAAACTGGTTCATTATTAAAATTAAATAAATAAAAAATCCCACTCGCGTATTGTTTTTCAACTAATAAATTTTATTACTGGCGACGAAAAGATCGGCTTCAAATCAGTCGCACCCATATGGCCGAAATAAAGACCTATCTTTTTTTCCTACAAAATAGAATATATATTATTGAATTTTTCATAAAAAATACGAAGATATTTTTTTTCTAATTTTATTAAATATGATTTATTTCTTTTTAAAAATTATTCTAATAATAAAACAGTAAAAAATTCAGATATGTATTACTAAAATTTTTTCTATATTTATCCAATAATTAAAAATAGATGCAAGATTTATTTTTTTTTTTAAATTAATTTCTTTTACCATTTTATATCTCTTCCTTTCATTAAACGTCTGAAATTTTTTAATAAAAATATCTAACTTTTTTTAAAATGTTAGAGGAAACGTTTGTAGGCAGTATAATTAATTTATTGCATAACATTCCATGTTTCATAGTATCATAAGTGAAATATAAACACCGAGTGATAAAAACTTGAATTACTTCTATGAAGATTCCCAGACCTCATTTTCTATCATTTTGGGTGTGTCTCCATTCAAACATCGATCTTCATTTTCCTTGAGTCTTGCCAAATAGTGATATAACTGCTGCTGTGTATATTATTGCGGTCAAAAAATATATTGAATAAATAAAGAAATGAATATTTAAATGTCTTTTAATAAAGCTGTGAACAGTTATTAAATTTTTCGAAGCAGTCTTATGGTTTCTTGTTTGTTCTGAGTATCGTATTCTTATTGTTAATGAAGGCAATGCTATCTTATATATGGCATCAAGATTTATATTTTGAGGTTTCCAAATTAGCGATGAATGAAAGTGATTTTCATCACTCATTTCAATTTTTATGCGCGTTTCAATAAAATCTCCTTATTTTAATGCAAATGGAAAAAAATTCCTAATAATTAATTGAATTGTATGATTCTTATTTTTAAAAGAAAATTGCAAACTTATACAAAATATATAATATTCATGAATAGTATAATTTATGGAAAAAATAAAGAAATAAAATTTATCACAATATGATATATAAACGTAAGAAAAATACCAAAAATTTCGGAAATATAACGTTATCCATAATGAAAATCTATCTATTGGAAATTGTAAACATTCAAAACAGGAAATTTGTTATAAAAACATAGTAATATTTTCAGTTTATCTTTGAAACTTTCCTCAGCTATTAAATTCACAAATAATCATAATAAAGCAATATTTATATGATTTTTTTTTCTTTTTTGATAGTTATGTATGAATGTAACCGATAAAGAAGATCATAAAAGTTAAATGATATTTGTGATTTTAAATAAATTTCCTTCTTTGAATAATTCAGTTTAAAATTTTTATTGAAAACGTTAATGTTGAAAATCAGTTAATGTTGGCTAGAATTTCTATGCTATCATATGAATATGAACCCTGTTAAGCGAGGAATTTTTGAACTTACTGTTAATTCTATAAAGTTTAATATTTAATCGAATTTATGATGAATTGAATTTGTATTTAAACAAGCAAAACTACATACAGTATAAGAGAAGAAAACCGCTAGAATATTCTATATTCTTTAAAATATAGAATGTTTCATCAAGATATAATGAAAAACGTTATTTTCAATTTTAGTTTTTTTTTTTTTTTTTTGGAATCTAAGATATAATGAAAAACGTTATTTTCAGTTTTTTTTTTTTTTTTTTGGAATATGCTGCAAAGAAATTGATACAGTAATGCAAATAATAGTTATTAAGTAGAACTAGTAATTTTATTTACAAAAATTTGTTAGGGATTTACATTAAAAAATTTTTATCAGGAATTTTTAGAGTTTAACGAATTAATATTAAAGTTTTATTGATCATCTACTGTATATTAAAAATATTTACACTTTTTAATAAAAAGAAAAAAAAATTATTATAATCATTTATTTACTGATGAAAGAAAAACATTCAAGCTTCAAGGAACTATAGTTTAAAGTGGCAGCATTCAGGTTAAAACTAAAATGGGGGTAATTATTATTTTTATTAGTTGTAAAATAACATTGATGATGACTGTTCATATATATGAATTCTGACCGCAGCAGACTTTCGTATGTACTGCGCTGATTAAATATGAACTCTGGTTATTTTTATTACTGTAAAATAACATTGATGACAGATCATAAATATGAACTCACCGCTAGTGTAAAATAACATTGATGACCGATCATAAATATGAACTCTGACCGCAGAGACTTTCGTATGTACTGCACTGCCACGCACTGTGTGACGACATAGTAGTATCAATGCAACAAATTCCTGCTATTTCGAGTTTATGTAAGAATAACGGTTTGACAAACCACGCCGAAGTGAATCAATAAAATATATAATTCGAAAAAACCGCATTATATCGAAACAGCGTTAAATGGAGCAGCGTTAAGCGGGGTCTTACTATCTAAGCATTTTCCCATTCGGCAGTTAATGAAACATTGATATACTGAAAAAAATAATAAACAGAAATTTTAACTTTTTTTATTATGTATAGACTTTATGTAAATCTATACTTTGAAACAAAATGAAGTATATAAAATTAACAACATAATTATTATTTTTATGTTATCAGTTTTTCGTGATATCATTTTTTTTTAATACAATTTTAATTAAATATGTTATAAACTTTGATAATGATAAGGGTGTGAAAAAGTAATAATTTTTTGCTATGAGCACCGTAATTTTTTCCCTCTCGTATTTAAAAGTACAGGTATCCCTCCTATAACACAGTTTCGCTCTAACATGATTTGAAAATTGCGAAATCCTCATATAGCACGGTGCTTTTATAACACGGTTTTTATTTAACCCATTTAGAAAATTACGTTTAATCATCAACAACACAAAACATCTTCATTAATTCTTGTAAATCCACATTAGGGACACACAATACACACATAAAATGCAATCATTGGGAAATATTTTTGGGCACACAATACACACACAAAATGCAATCATTGGGAAATACTTTGCTAAGTCATAAATGAAATTTCGCTAGTTTACCGTGAGAAGGACGATATGCAATTTATTTTCGATTTCCATTTGAAATTGATTTAATTGGCAACCATTGAATATTTTGTGTTCCCAACGTTCAGTTCTTGGATGAAAAATAAATTTTTATTTTTCGATAGAGAAATGTGAAATCGAAAAAGAAACTTTTATTCATAAATTTTTTGTATATATTCTATGTGTTAAAGACAATTATTTTGTAGCGGATTAGAGTACAGATTTTGTAAAGAGAGCAGCAGATACAAACTTTAAATGCAGAAAAAGTACAGAATGTGAATTTGATATTGTTAAAAAGGCAAAAACGTTCTCATTTTTATTGAATAGCAGTAGGAAAATATAATTATTAAATGAATTTTATATAGGCTGTATACTTTTTTCTTTCCTTTTATTTTACGTATATTGTTTTTTTAGGGTCTTACGGATATTTTTTTCTTTCTTTCTCTTTCGTGTTATTAGTATTCTTAATAAAAATTAAGTTTCTTGTGTGGTATTAAAGAAAATTATTTGTTCTCAATTGGTTTTTGAATATAACTGTCTTTTTTGTAATGGTTCCAGGTCTCGTGTAACACGGTTTCACACAACACGGTTGTTTTTAGAAACATAACTATCGTGTTATATTGATAATACGATAATATTATTTAAAAAAAAAAAAGTTATATATCTTCTCAATTTTTACTTCTTAATTAATATTCATAAACTTATTTTTGTTCAATAAAATACATAAATTTGAATTTTTAAATGGAATTATTAATGAAATCACCAGAAAACAAAAAAAAATTTATATATCTTCACAATTTTTACTTAATTAATATTCATAAACTTATTTTTGCTCAATAAAATACATAAATTTGAATTTTTAAATGGAATTATTAATGAAATCACCAGAAAAATAAATATTAAAAAAATTTTACTTGGAATTTTATAATGCAGATGGCGCTGAAAAAGGCATTTGGCTTTTTTTTTTTAAGAGTGAAAGCGAATTAGCAGCAATAAAGATAACAGTGTAACTTATTCGTTGCCATCATTTTAATGTCATTAATATAAATATCTTTTAAAGCAATAAAAGTAAGTACTATTAGGAGTATTTAATTTTTTTCTCTTTATTTTTAAATTACTTATTTCAAAACAGTACAAGGAAAACTTTTCGATTTTTCTGCTTAACGTCAGATCATTAATATTACTGTCGTAACACTATATCAAATAATGTATTATAAAACGTTATTTCCTAACTAATTTAAAATATTATTTGATAATTTTAAGAAATAAAGAATATCTTCAGATGAGAATGATAGTTGCATAAATCCATTAAATTTATAATATTTATCTAAAATACTCACTCACGTTGGTTGAATTTCACTTTTTATTCTGCCACCCACACATTGGTTTATATTAAGTTATACTATTTAATCTGTACTAATTTAATTAATATCTGAGATGTAGAAGTGAATACTGTACTTAATAAGCATAAATATTTGGACTATTAGAATATTTCCATTCAACAAATACTTTACGCGAGTTCATTAAAAATAAAATTCTGTCCTCATGTTTGATAAAATCGTGTGAATAATATTCGTATAAATATAAGTTATGACCTTCACCAGTTGCCTTCACAACCGGATTTTATAACATAAAAACTCCTGATTACAAAAACTTTAGTATAATTCTTTTATATTTTTCCTCATTTAAAAATTCATTTTAAAAACATTTTTCACTTTTATATTTAAAACTAGATTATGAAGCCAATAAATATATATATATTTTTTTGTACCGATAGATAAAATGGATGATGGTTATGCAGTAAGACGGAATAAAAAGTCTACATGGAAAGAGAAGCGTATTTATTTTCTAAAATTGCTAGAAAACGTTTTGTTAACTGGAGTACCACAAATCGTTTCGGAAAATAATATGAGGAGGAAAATCTTCAAGACATCTGTCTTCTTCATTTGTTTATCTGGTTTCTTTTATCATTTAGTATCTTTTATCATATTGTATCTAAGTTATCCAACGAGCTTGGAAGTTTTAGTCAAGTTTCAAAACGAATCGACTCTTCCCAAACCTATTGTGACTATTTGTGACATCAATGGGTAAATGAATATTTCTAATAATAAAAAAATGCTTGTGTGTGTGAGTGCGTGTGTGTCTATCTGTTTGAGTGCGTGTAGGTATACGATAGATATAAATGTTCGAAAAATAAAGATAGTATTCTGAAAATTCGCCGAATAGATAAAAAGATAAGGATTAATGAAACTTAACTTAGTTCATTAGATTATTTTCGGAGATTTTACTCTTCTGAATTTATACGTAAGAAGTGCGATTATGGTCCAGTTAGAAGACCATCACGGAGTGGCCACACTTATAATGAGCTCCATTCAAATAATGGAAGATAAGGATCAATGAGTCGAGCACGAACTTTTTTGAAAAATCTAAGAATGCCGTTCTTTAAATTGACGATATCATTTTTATTAGTTTACTAATTGCTTTTCCTCGCAGTCAGTAAACTAATAAAAATGATAACTGTGTCCCAGAGATTAATAGAGATTATAATTTTTTAAAGATAATAATAAGTGACATTATTTTTAAAATAAATAAATAAATAAATAATATTGAATGGTAGTATTACAAGACTAGGAAATATAACGTTAAACCGGCTGAGTTAAGTGTTTCTTAGCAGACGAATTCATACTTCAACAGAAAGATGTTTTAATTCAAAGACAAACCATCTTCAGTAAAAAAGTAATTTATTTCTATATTAACAACTGTGATTAAATAAAAAAAATGCATTTCGGTAACATCGGCTTTCATCAATTTTATTTACAATAAAATCAAAACTGATGAGTTCGTGTTTGTCTATATGATTTATATAAGTAGAGGGAGGGAGTGATAATTATGTATGAACCCGTGGCGTATCCAGAGGGGCGGTCCACCCGTGGAACCAAGTTGATATTATTATTATTCACTAGATATTTGTATAAAAATGTTTATATAACTTTCAGTTCTTAAAAATTATTTAAGAAAATGTGTGTTGAAAGTTAAAACAGATGTTTTCTTTTGGAGGGGAGAGGGGCTAAAAAAATGCCGCCCCGGGTACCAAAGATTCTTGATACGTCACTGTGTACGTGAATATTATAAGACTACATATATTTGTCAAATAGAAATTTGTCTATTGCGAATTTCATTTGTGCGAGGAAATAATAATTCTCCATTTTATCTTTCTCTTATAACAAATAAGTTATATACTAATAATTATTTATTTATTATCAACAGAATACGACGCACATCTTATTGTGAAGATTTTCCTGAAAATTGTGTAGCAAACAGAGATGATAACGAGATTATTTGTTCATATTACAATTATTTTTGTAAAGATGAAAATAGTACTGAAGAATTAATGGTAAGTTGCATATATAATTTGTATGTAATCTACATAAAATCCGAAAATTAAAAATTTATATTATGTAATATAGAATGAAGTCATAAAATTTCATTTTTAAAATGAATAATTTCGATTAAATATTTAATTTATATTTTAATAAATAAAATGATATAGAACAAACTCTCGCCAGTCCGAATTACTCGGGGAAGAGATCATTTGGATTAAAAAATAGTCCAGACAAACTGAAGGTCGCCTATTGAAATTATCGACAGAATTACTAGCACTATACTACTGTATAAGAGCCAGATTTGCCAAGAAAATTAAAAAAACAAAACACTTAGAACATAAATAAATGTGAAATTTAATGATACTGATGAAAATAAATAAAATATGTCTGTGAAATCTTTATTTAAAAACTATAAAAAACTAATACATTTATTCATTGATAGAAAACTAAACTGTTTGCGATTTATTCAGAGATGAATTTTTCATTTCATTTTTTTTTTATTTCGATCCAGGTTAATTGGAACCGGATTAGTAAAAATTTACTCATTAATTATTGTTGTAGAGTTTAGAATTCAATAGATGAAACAAAATTAATTTAATCTGATTAATTCTATACAATCTTTTTAAAATATATATCCATTTCAGATTAACCATTGTTAGCTGTTTTTCGAAAGACATGTTTGTCTTGCCATCCTATAATAACTTTGTACTAATTAGCCGATTTTCATGATCTCGGCGCCGTATCTCTTGTCCTTCAGTTTCATCCATTTGAGAAATGGTAAATGAATAAACTTTTCAACTTTCCGTTAATTTAATTAATGGAGATGATATCGTTTCGTGGGTGTCCTATCAATTAATTCATTCATACTGATGACATGTTTAATTCGCGCATATTTAATTACTGTATTTCATAATAGGACATATGTTCTGAAATTAGGTAGGCCTAATTACTTATTTCCTGAACTGTTTGTATCATATATAAAATTAAAATAACATTGTATTTTTCTTAAAAAATAATTTTTTTTAAATTATCTTTCATTTCAAAATTATAAAAATGTTATTTAGGATAAATTTTGAAATAAACTAGAAAACAGAGTTCATTTTTTCATTCAGTTAGTAATGTGTATTATCTTTTGTTATGGAATGATTCTCTATTTTGATGAAAGAGAAAATGTGAGAATTTATATATTGATTAATGAATCAAATACACAATCGATTTCTGTAAACATATTGGAATTAAATGGCATAAATTATGAAAATAAGATTTTGCCCAGCCAATAAAGCTTTGTCTGTAAAATACAGTACATATTGGCAAAACTATTTACGTTATATCTTACGTCATAATGCAAAATATCTTTATATTTGTAATGATTTATAAATTGAATTCGTGTCATGTGTTGAAGAATTTTTTATTAATTCAAAAATTTTATTCGCATAATATCCATATAAATTATTTACGAAAATATTATTACTAACTCATTCATTAACGATGAATTATTAATATTAAAATAGTCTTTGAAGTAAAAAATGGAATAGATATAGAAGATCCAAAAAATATCACTGCCTAAAATTCATTATTATTTTGTCTTTCAAAATATCCTTTACAAAACGAAAATCAGATTTAAATATTAAAAGAAGCAACTGAAAATTCTTAAAAATATATAAAATTTAGTTATTGCATAAAAATCTAAAATTACTCTTAAAATTTAGTTTCACGTGACTGTTTTAGGTTTTATTTTCAAAGCAAAAGTTGAAGATACACTGTACATATTTTTTCTCCATTATTAAGTGACTAAATAAACACTAAACTTTAATTAAATAAAAAAAGAGCTATAAGTTTATTATGAAAATTTTCTAAATATATAGAGCTCAAAACGTTATAGTAAAATTTACAATAAAAGAAAAAATAGAATTTATTATAACGGTTTACAAAAACAGAATTTTGGAATATTTTAAAAGTTACGAAAGTTGGATGAATCGATGTTTTACACAGATTAGTTGAGACAGATGAGACTCTCATAGACTCTATTATATACAAGAAACGAACGAAGCGCCTCTGTGGAGAGTACTCGAAATGAACTCAACTATTAATAAAAATGATGTTTTAATCTATTGAAAGTTTTAATTATAAAAGTTTTTTGTAATAAAACTGCCATAAGATTCGTAGAAACAATAATAACCGACCTTCCACTATCTACAACAAAAGTGAAATGAGTAACGCTGGCAGCACCTTCGAATAAGCGAAGTGTCCCATCTGTATCAACTAATCTGTGGATGTTTTGATTTGATTAAATTCGAATGAAATAATTAGATGATAAAAAATAAATAAATACTATAATGGAGAAAACAACATAATCGAGTCTTTAAATCTTTTTGTTGTTATATTAGAATCCTATTCCTTTGAGTGAACATAATGTGATATTATAACTATAATGGAGAAAACAACATAATCGAGTCTTTAAACCTTTTTGTTGTTATATTAGAATCCTATTCCTTTGAGTGAACATAATGTGATATTATAACTGGTAAATCTGCTAAACTACAATAATATAGGAATATACTAATATACATTATTATATTTTATTTTTTACACTTCGATCATACGATGCTTTTTCTTTATTCTGATTTTGCATTATTTTTTTAATTGGAAAGGATCTGAATCGGATCATTATTATAAAGAAAACTAATATGTACGAATTTCATCTTTTCAATACCATATTTGATTCTGAAATTAAAGTTCTTAGCTTTCTTTTTACTTGTGATATTGATGATAATTATATTGCTGAATTATCATTGAATCTTTAGGAATAAAATATACTATCTCCAATCAAAAACATTTAATATGTAAAATAGCCAAATACATCATGCTAAGCAATTGGAATATTTGTTACAATTTAGATATGGCTACATTAGTTTGACTGTCTTATTTTTTAAATCGTCGATCAAGTAACTGCATCTAAACTGTAACAAAATATTCTAATTTATTAGTATTATACTGGGCTTATTTTTTATAATATTAGATATTTCTGATTGAATATCATTTATTATTTAGATGACAACTATTTTTTGAGAAAGACATTCACATAGCAATATATTAATACTTTATTAAATACTTCTTTATTTCTAATCTGATTGGATCGAAATTTTTAGGAATTATTTAGCAAAATAATAAACATTCATATATCAAATTTAATCTAAATCGGTTAAACAATGCCACGATTAAAAATTCGCTTCATTTTGGTCCCATTGGAATGCATTTTTCAGAAAGTCTTAAATACTGTAAATGATATTTATATTCCAGATTTTGTCGAAATCGATTAAATGATGTGATCTATAGAGATTTCTCGAGAAGAGAATCATCCTCTTCTACACCCCTTAATTGGACCAAAATTTTCAGATTTTAATTGGCAGGATATGCCTCTATTCCAAATTTGGTTAAAAGCAGTTAAACAATGGGATATGTAAAGGTGTTTATGGAAAACGGATCCCGATTGTTGTGAAATATTCAGGGCAAATTTTAGTATATTAATATGAGAATATTAGAATTAATAATAGTAAATATAAGAAATAAAATTGTCGTATTAATTAAACTGTCATGTCTAATTTAGAATGAAAGTTACAGCGACTTTAATTTTGACAATAATGATTCCTGTATAAGAGTCAGTTAGTAAATAGCTACTGTTTAGAGTTACAGTCGTGCTTCTTAGAAAACAATAACGACTTAATATATGTTTATAATACTTTAATAACAAAAATGCAGAATAAATCTCTCCTATTGCATTCTTTTGTTTATTTTCTCATATAATGTTTATTCAATTTTAATAAAATTCTCTATAACATTTCAATTAATGCATCTTTAATTTTAAATAGGCCTACATTTATTTGAATATTAATTGCTATGCATTATTTAATATATTAAAATTTCTAGTTTCCAGATCATGAAATTTTCTTATTTTCCGATATGAAGCGTAGTATAATTGAAAAATATGGTAGCAGAGCAGAAGACATATTGGAAATATACAAGTTAGTTAATTAAACTATAAAATATTTTACGTTTTTTTCAAAAATAACTAATATTTGAAAATTTTAACTAATATGTAATAATAATTGATATTTTATTTTTAAGAAATGAAACAACTCACATTATTTATGCAAACGAATTTGGAAAATTAAGGAGTTGTTATTCTATTGATTTTATGAAGTTTAATTCGAAAGCTATAAAAGAGGATTATCATAGATTTTTCGATATGCACAGTAAGTTATTTTCTCATTCTAGAATAAAAAGTATTACATAAAATACAGTCGAAGTCGGTTATAAGGGAATCGAAGAGACTTACACTTTTTGTCCCTTATAACTGATGTCCCTTATACCCGAATGAGCAACAAATCGGTGTCATCGAGTGGACAAAGTAAACATTGAAGAGTTTTCAATTAGGGTTGTTATTTCGGTTTTAACCGAATATCGGTTATTTGAGTTGTGTAATTATTCGATTACCGGTTATGGATATTGTATCTGCGGTATACATAAAATGGGAAATAATTGACTACTAGATATTATCCGCTCATATAAATGAGCGGAAATCCTGTCATTTAATTTCATAAACTTGGAGTATAACTCTAAAACTTCTACGAACTTATATAACAAATTATTAGGTGACGCCATTTTTAGGTATCCGCAGGTACAGCGCCACCTGCGGAATTTGTCTTTATAGAGGAACTATAATTTTAATTTAATTTATATTCATTAATTTTTAAATTACACTGACGGCAGTATAAAATATGGAATGAATTAACTTTAATTGCACTTTATACAAATCTAAAATTCTTTAATTTATTTTGATTGTATTTTCTTTTCCTGAAAAATATAACATAACAAAATTATTAATAAAATTCATTATTATTTATTATATTTATATTTTGTTTCTTTGTCTTTTCAGTATTTTTTATATACTGTTTACAACTAATAAAACCAAAAGATCAATGAAATAATCATTATATTATTCAACATAAAATGGAATGAAACGTCTTTTCATCTTTCTACATTATTCAAATAATTCATGATAATTTATTAATATAATTTACCACATATGAAAGGTGATGCAATTATTTTGGTCATCATTGTAAGATAAAAAGAATTTAAAATTATTTTTATATGTTAATTTATTTTTTATTATAATTATATTATTATTGCTCATTAACAGATAGTCAAATTAAAGCAAGTGGATCATACTCTTAATGAGAAGAGAATATTAGATGCTATTCATTTTCCATTTTTAGTAAATCTCAAATTTTATTTCAAAGTAAGTATGAAAAATTTATAATCATGCTGTTTGATTTTTAATATCGATATTTTTTCCTTTTAAATTATTACAATTGCAGGAATATTATATCACATTTTATTTTGTATAATATTGCAAATTATGCATGATATTCACTTTGTGCCTATTTTTCTGCAAGGTATCTGGAATAATATCGCAGAGAATTACAAAATACAGAACTGTACGATGGTTGGTATGGATATAGTTATCTTTCACACACTTTCATTGATTATTGGAACATAAAGAATGATATTATCTTCGATAATAAGCAATCATACCTTAAATCGGTCAATTTTTCTATTTAAATTCTGATGGTTCTGCATGATCCAGTTATGAAATGGTAGCTGAAAGAATTATTAAAATGCTAATATCGCTGAAACTATTTTCGGATGTAGATGAAAATATAGTCATTTCAAAGGAAATTTTAAATATATTTTTATAACAATGATTTTAATTTAATTAATTTTTCGCATGTCAGACCTTCCCTATAAATATCTCAAGAACAAAGCATTATCTAACATTCAAATTTTAAATGATAGTTTCTTTTTATCTAAGTTAATATATATCAATGCTAATTTTTCGAGTTGTCTACGGTGTCTCATAATAAGATTATGGGCATTATAAATTCTTAAAATTCTATATTTTTAAGATTAGTTGCCTTACAACAAAGATATAATCATTTAAGACTTTCATAATAAGGGATAAATTTGATTAAATAAAGAAAAACTAAAATATCAACACTTGTTGGTACTTTATTTATTGTACCCATATGAACTGGGTGAACTAGATTGCTGCTGGGAGCGAATCTGTGCACAGGGTTTTGTGCGTCGCAAGTCACGTGCACTCCATGCACTCCGTGCGTGTGTGTTTGTGAACCGAAGCATCGTTCATAAAGCGTTATAAGATTATGGACATTATAAATTCTATATTTTTAAGATTAGTTGCCTTACAACAAAGATATAATCATTTAAGACTTTTGTAAAAAAATGTTATGTTTTATCATTGGTAAAAACTATATTTATAAATACAGTATATTTTAATTACGATAATTTAATTTAATTTTTTACTATAAAAATTCATTAGATAATTTATATTATAGGACAATACTAATCTGTATATGATTCAAGATTTTATTCAAGGAGGTGAAATGTTTACTCACTTGAGAAGAATGGGAAAATTCAAGTACTGTATTTGAATATTAATCGATTTTATTGATCAAACAGAATATTTTAATAAGTTATTAATGAAATTATATTATTTATAATGGCTTTTAATATAAAAATATATAAAATTTTTATATATATTTTCTTTTTTCAGTGAAACTTTTGCTAGTTTTTATGCTTCTCAAGTAGTTATGTCATTAGAATATCTCCATTCTCTGGATATTTTATATAGAGATTTAAAACCTGAAAACATTCTTATAGATGAAATCGGTTATATACGGGTAAGGTTATCAGTTAGATTTTATCTAATATTTATTATCGTTTTTAAAAACTATCTCAAATTGCTTTAATATTTAAACTGAAGTCACATTATTTAAAACTTTGTTTTAAAATACTGTATCTATTGCATAGTGTAATTAAATAATACCTGCTATAAATATGATGTACGCTAGCAAAGTGTGACCGGCGTTACCCAGGCATAGTTTGAAAACATACAATATATTAAAAAAACTAAGTTAATTAAAACTAAGTATATTAATTAAAACTAAGTTTTAATTATTTGCATATTGATTTCTTCTATAGTTTCATTCGTTCTTTAATACAACTCTCATAATTTCCAGAATTTCATGAACTTATAAGTCTATATATCTTTCTGCTCGTCGATTCATAAAAGATTTATTTGGAGGAACATTGGCATTCGTAATGCCGTGCTATTGTGCACTATACCTAAAGAAAACTTGATAATTTTACCGATTTTCATTGTATTGTTTTCAAAGAGAATTTTTTTTAATTGAAAAATTATTTCATTCATTGATTTCGGTTGTTATTTCAAACCTCATGTTTATCGAAATGTTATGTTATCATCACTAATTACAATGAACTATAACTGGTAGAAATAACTGAATTACAACTGGTAGAAATTATTTGTTCTAAATTTATTAAAATATAAAATCGGGAGATCATTTATTATTATGATGTCACGATGACGTTATCGGCGCGCTTGCGTGACGTCATCGTGACATAACATTGATAAATGTTTTGAACATTTTCCGAATTCGAACAAAATCATTTTATTGATTATTGCATTTGGAATCCATTGGCTTTTATGTCCAGTTTTAATGTAGATTTAACCAAAATATTATGCCACGATGACGTTCATCATGACGTCACTAATGAGGTCGATTCATGACGTCACTTTTATGATCACATCAGCATCACATCGCGATGATGACGTCATGACCGCCTCATATCATTAAATTCAGTCAAAAACATAGCCTACACATAACTCTATCTATTGACTAAATTATTAAATTCTATGAAATTTTTGAATTGTTCATAATTGTTTAATAAATATCGGTCTAAAAAAAGTCACTACATAGGTCAATTATTTAAGTTTGATGATTGCAAAAAATCATGGAAGTTTGCGGTGGAAGCTTCTATGTTTAGGAGATTACTAGTCACTAACAAACAAATAATCGAAAATATAAGATTATATATATCCATGCATACACTGTGTATATAAATTGTATACTAAACTTATATAAATAAGTTTAGTAACTAATAAAGGATATTAGAATAATAAACTATTTTCCAATGCATTATTCGATATTTCGATACAGTGGTGCCTCGCAATTCGACACTAAGACGCCGAAGTGATCCGAGACGTTCGTAATCCGAGGTACCACTGTATTTATATATACAAAGTGAAGAACTACCCATATACCACCTTGTATATATAAATATATACAAGGTGGTATACAAGTAGTTCTTCATCATATTACAAATATTATATATCATTAGAACCTTCAGATTACATAATTTCATAATCTGAAGGTTCTAAACTGATATTTTATATATTTCTCAATAGAGACATGATATGGTTGCTGATCTGAAGAAGGTGAAACCAACAGACAGATGACAATTTTCTTGAGAAATATAAATTGAACACTAGTTTTTACCTTTTTAAAATCAATGGCCAGATCACAACTTTCTTAAAAAACATAAAATGAATACAACTTTTTATTTTGGATAAACTTTAAATTGCTGGATAAATGAAGTCTTTCTTCAAAAACATAAACTGAAGAGCAGTTTTTCTTTTATACTTTCTACTATTAAATAATGAGCACTAAAATCTGAAGTTGCAAACAGTGGTGCCTCGCAATTCAACACTAATCTGTCACCGAAAAAATGTCGAATTGAGAAACTGTCAAATTGTGGAACAATATTTCCCATATAAGACTATGTAAAATAGATTAATTCATTATCGTCCCATCCCACTCTCCTAATGGATGAGATGAGAGAGATACACTATATTATTTACTTTATCATATGTATTTTACTAGTGTATAACACACTAAATTACAAATTACACAATTTTATATACAACACATAATTTATTAGCCCTTGGATGTTGGAATGAAGTCTTCCAGCAGATACCCTAGTATAATGAGTATCACAATAAATTGATGGATAAATTGCTTGTAATAGACATTATCCATCATATCTAATAATCCATCATTATTTTTCTTATATTTGAACTAATAAAATATTTATAAAAATATCTTATTAGTTAAATATAAGAAAAATAATAATAATAATACAGTGGTGCCTCGCAATTCGACACTAATCCGTCACTGAAGTAATGTCGAATTGAGAAACTGTTGATTTGCAGGACAATATTTTCCATATAAAACTATGTAAAATAGATTAATTTGTTATAGGTCCTGATCTCACTCCCCTAACGGGTGAGGTGAAAGAGATACACTATATTATTTACTTTTATTATATGTGTTTTACTATTATATAACACACTAAATTATAAAATACACTATTTTATATACAACACACAATTTATTAGCCCTTGGATGTTGGAACGAAGTCTTGCAGCAGACACCCTAGCACCCATTATCTCTCTCTGTGGCAAAACTACCACAGTTGTCCTAAGAACGCCATACTCGAGTTATATTTTAATTGTTCTACCTTTCTGCACTTTATCTACAATTTTTTTTTCTTTGTCTCTTCGCTCAATCGACTACCAAAGCCCAAAAAGCACCAAAATTGCTCAAAAAGAACTGACAAATAGCGAATGACATCACACAATTCCATGAACATGCATGCGCCAACTGCGAAATTCGAATGTCAAATTGCGAGACTGTTGAATTACGGGACGTCGAATTGTGAGGCACCACTGTACAATAAATTCTATAATCTGGATATAGTGAAATCCATACAATTTGGTAATGTGGACAGAAATTGGAAGATCCAACTTACCAGAATTAAATTATATATTAAAAAATATTTTATAATCTGGACACCAGACATTTTCAAAAATTTTCCAATTATTTGCCATTCTTTAATCTGGACATCATCTTCAAGACAGTCATTACAAAATACTGTAATGGCTGTAATATTTTGTCAAAGTAGTTTTCCTCCTTTATCATTTTAAAAGTGGTAAAGAAACTATTTTTTTTCTTTAATTACTTCCATCTCAAAATATACTGAAAAATCAACATTAATTTTTCCTCTCTGTCTTTCTGCTTTAAACTATGAATTTGTGAACTTATTTCCAATTGGGCTAGTGATTACTGTTACAAAGTGCAAATCCACCCAATTGGCAATAAGATTGCCAATTGGGTGGATTTCATACTTAATTGGGTTCAAATTTATATACCATATCACAAATTTATTTGGAGGTATCTGGGGATTCATCAGGCTGGGTCCAATGAATCCTGCACTCTCCAAACTGGTTTGATCCCTATGGAATGGGTCGACCTGCGAGAGACCCAAACTTGGTCCAGCAACTTAGGAGAAGCAAAGTAGACTGCAAAATCCCAGTGCTTGACCTCTGACAATCTCGTTCTTAACACTAACACTATTTGAGATGGAAAGAAAAAGAAAGTTCTATTTAGTAGAGAAATCATGACTAAGGATTCTCTATGATTTCTATGCGTTACTTCCCATGGTTAACCCATGGAGAGTAACACCATGAATTACCACACTGGATGATACCAATCCTAATGATGCTGCTGTGCATATTAACATATTATTCTATAACATAATATTATTCTAAAATTTTAAATATTTTAGACATTTGGCTTATTGTATTTGCTTGAACATAGAACTTTGTAGAGCATCTTGTATAATTGGTTTGAATTTTTTAGTTTCTATGTAATCTTTATAGCCTATAATACAATCATAGAATTAAGAATAGATATATAATAATTAGATATCTTCTACTAATTCCTGTAAACCATCTACACAATCTGTACAAGCTATAAATTTTAGGCTGCTTTTGTGATTGGTTGGGCTATAAGAATTTTATACATCTGGCAACCTACTAGGCAACTCAAATGACAGTTCTGCTAACAATTAAAACACCAAAAATATGATTTTTCTTTAAACTGCTTAAAACTCTTAAATTCAACATAAGACAAACTCAGCACTATCATGCAATAGAGTAAAAGTATTTATTTTATATAACTTCGCAAACGTTTTAGGTTTAACACCATTCTCAAGCGATATTTCAAATTACAACGGAACTCAAAAAACGAAGTATATAAGTGTTACTATGGTTACAATAGAATGTTCTACTGTAACCATAGTAGCACTTATATACTTTGTTTTTTGAGTTCCATTGTAATTTGAAATGTCGCTTGAGAATGTTGTCAAACCGAAAACGTTTGCAAAGTTATATAAAATAAATACATTTGCTCTATTGCATGATAGTGCTGAGTTTGTCTTATGTTCAATTAAAACACATTCATAAAATTCGTTTGTGAGAGTTGCATAAATAATCTACTGTAAAATGGCTTCAAATATTCATGAAAGAAAACACTGACAATTGAACAGAAAATGGATATTATAAATGATTCTGAGAAAACTGGGACAATTGTTTGAGGCTTAGAAACAAAATTTGAAATTGGAAAGAGCACAGTATCAGACATTCTATAGAAGAAAAGACAATAAGAGGAGGAGTTTTCATTGTGTAATTCAAAGATGAAAAATCTTAAAAGAAGTTGTTCTATAACTGATTTAAATGCACTTGTTCATAAATTTGTTATAAAGGCTAATAATGCCAACATTCTATTAATAGGACTCATTATTTAAGCAAAGCTGTCAAACTTGCTAAGGAAATGAGCCTTCAAATTTTAATGCTTCAGAAGGATAGCTAGGAAATTTCAAGAGGAGGTTAGATGTTTATTTTAGTGCTTATTGTGATGAATCTAAGGAAGTGAATATTTCAACATATCTAGATTGGAAATCAAGCTTGAAAGATTTAACAAATGATTACTCTTTAGATTGCATATATAATTATAATGAAAGTTTTATTTTTAAAGCTATCCCAACAAAAAGCCTTTTTTCAAAATTTGCAAATCACAAAGGGGTGAAGACAGCAAAGCAAAGAATGACTATATTACCAAGGATTCATTTTTAGTGTTGGTACTTCAATGCAGAGAGAGAGAAATTGAAGTTATTAGTGATTGAGAATGCTGCAAAACTATGCAGCTTTAAGAAACTAAACTTTAAAAATCGACTCTTGCCTTTGCACTATTTTTCTAATAAGAATGCTTGGATGATTGAAGATATTTTTAAGAAATGGTTGCAAAATACTAACAAGGAAATGAAAACAAAGAATAAAAAAATTTTTATGGTTTTAAGCTGCTCCTCATCTCAAGTAACTATGCATGAATATTCAAATATTAAGTTGGTTTTCTTTCTGTTAAATACTATGTCAGTGTTACAACTACTGATGCTGGTATCATCAAATGTTGACCACCATTGGTTGTTATTAGTCTCATTAGTTGCAAATATTAAGTCATCTCTTATAACACAGGAATTCAGTAAAGCAATGATCATTTTGGTTGCTATACATTGGATTGAAAAAGCATGGAAACAAGTGACTGAAGAGACAATCCAAAATTGTTTCAAACATATTGGACTTTTGTTTCCTGAAAATGAAGTTAATCTGGATCCCATGATAACTTCAATTTTCTTTGCTGATGAGCAAATTACTTCAGAAGAATCTTAACTTCTTTAGAAGAAAATTAACTTTGGATGCATGCCTAGAAACAGAAGAACCTGCTGATGCTGAAAACTGTATTGAATCAGTACTTTCTAAAAATAAAAATTTTAAAACTGATGATGAAGTAGAAATAATTGATGAAAATGATGAAGATTGCAAGACTATTGAAGTACCAATACTAATAGAAACCAAAAAAAGCTGATGATGTTTTGAAAAATTTATTTCTTTTTCAGAGCTAGATATTAATACAATAACAGCAGTAATTAAAATAAATGGAATTTTAAATGATTGTATTGCATAGAAAAAATTTGCAAATCAAAAGCAAAAAAGTATTAATGATTTTTTGAAGTTTTATAAAAATACTTTATGAAAATAAAAATTATCTTTTAAAATTTAAAATGTTAAATTCTTTTTAATACTGTATTGTAAATATAGTATTGTTGATACAATAATCCTAGCTTCTTCATCAACTAGACAAAATGTCCAGATTATTGAATGGCATTCTATATTCTGGACAAATTTCTTTAGATCCAAGAATGTCTGGATTATAGAGAATTTATTGTATATATCTTATGCCTACAGTGACAACTACATTAAGACACTGATATATTGTTTTAAACTTCAAATTTTAATTAAACAAAATTATTATTGGGCATTAAAAAAAAAAAAAACAGAACAGAACTTAAGCAGGAAAAAGTCATCACATCAGAAACTTTGCCAAATGCTTGCATTCTTTAGCCATTCTTCAGAATTATTGTCCTAGAAAGGTTAATGTCTTATTAAAAATCAGAAACTTTGCCAAATGCTTTCATTCTTTAGCCATTCTTCAGAATTATTGTCCTAGAAAGGTTAATGTCTTATTAAAAATGTTTTTGATGATGATAAATTTTTCTTAAATAAGTGCTGTTGTTTTTTGAATTTCTTCTGAAGAGAAAAGGCAGAGAGATGGATACAACTAATTATTTGGCATATTTTGCAAGCAATGCAATATTGAATCAGTTAAAAAGTGAATTTATATATTTATATTAAAATGAATTTACCTAAAGGCAAGCCCAAGCAAATATGCATGAGCAAACAAACTCAATATAGTGTTTATACTGATATAACATGAATGAAATCATTTGTTTGTGTATTATATTTGCAGAAGAAGTGGTAAAATCATGTACCATCAAGAAAATTCATGCTCAAGTGTTAACAGTGATTGAAGAGTTGTTTTGCAACAAATGAAGGAACTGTTATTTTATCTTCAAATGAATGAATTGTTATTTCATCCTTCTTTCCAGTAAGTAAATAAATATTGCAGTTATTTTTTATTAATATTGCTATTAATTTATTATGATAATGTAATTATTAAAGTTCTGACAGTTTTCTAATTTAGGAGCATGGATAATAATATATAAACTATAGTATACATAAAGAAATAAAGATTTCACAAAATTTTTTATATTTTCTTTGTTCCTGACAAAAATGAAATAGCATTAATTGGAAAATTCTTATTACCAGTATTCAATATATGAAATAATGAGATCGGCTACTATTTTCTTTTCCTTAAGCATTTATTTAGAAAGAATAAAATTGTTTAATTTATATTTTCAGTAGCAATTAAATAAACAATATCAATTTATGTTTTCAGTAGCAATCAAATAATCATATCAATATAATGATGAGCTTGATCACAAATAGTAGCAACAAATGAATCACTGAAGAATGAATACTTTCTCAGATAATGTAAACACTCTACGCATGAGCACAGGCAAATGAACAAGTATTTGTTAGATCACAATTGTTTACTAGTTCTCACCACTATGCATGAGCACAGGCAAATGAACAAGTATTTGTTAGATCACAATTGTTTACTAGTTCTCACATCAATATTAATTTATATTTTCAGTAGCAATCAAATAATCATATCAATATAATGATGAGCTTGATCACAAATAGTAGCAACAAATGAATCACTGAAGAATGAATACTTTCTCAGATAATGTAAACACACTATGCATGAGCACAGGCAAATGAACAAGTATTTGTTAGATCACAATTGTTTACTAGTTCTCACCTAATATAAATATATCTTTAGGGCCCTAATATAGTGTTTATTTTGTATTTTTATTTTAGAGTTTATTTTTAGTTTAATTTGAAAATGAATTTTATTCTTACTAGAAATTTTTACAGCACGATCATTTCTAAGATCCCACTTATCAAGAACATCTTCTTCTTCTAGAAAATTATACTCAGGATCATTTACATCATCTTCTAAAACATCATTAGAATCTACTGGATCTAAAATATTAAATACAAATATAGATAAAATAATATAAATTATAATAAAATTAATAATGTTTTTATTAATAAATAAATAAATAAATAATAATATTTAAAATTTCCAAAAACAGAAGCATTTAAAACAATCTATAAATTTCATGCTCAGTATTTTATACGTACATAAATTTTATTAGAATATTTTATAAATTTTTAAAAATGAGCTCATAATTTTTCTCTACATTTATGGAGTAAAAATGATTATAATGATTATTGTCTTTAATTAAATTATTCATGAATAAGGAATAAAAATTAATAATAATAATTATTTAGATAACAGATTTTGGATTTGCGAAACGAGTGAAAGGAAGAACTTGGACGTTATGCGGCACTCCCGAATATTTAGCTCCTGAAATAATATTGAGCAAGGTTAAAGAAGTCTTTTTTTATACTGTTTCTTAAATATGTGTATCAGTATTCATAAATTTATTTATTTTTTCATTTAATTAACAGGGATATAATAAGGCAGTTGACTGGTGGTCTTTGGGTATTTTAATATACGAAATGGTAGCTGGTTATCCTCCATTTTTTGCTGATCAACCGATACAAATTTACGAAAAAATCGTTTCAGGAAGAGTAAATGAATTTAATTATCTCATACAAAATGTCATCATTTTTTCACTCAATCTCTTTCCTTTTTCTTTTAGGTAAAATATCCAACGTACTTTTCAGATAGTCTAAAAGATCTTTTACGCAATTTACTTC
Organism: Olivierus martensii; assembly: GCA_000484575.1. Classification (NCBI taxonomy): domain Eukaryota; kingdom Metazoa; phylum Arthropoda; class Arachnida; order Scorpiones; family Buthidae; genus Olivierus; species Olivierus martensii. Next base: position 39,616 of record AYEL01071072.1, read on the forward strand.
AAATTGACTTAACTAAAAGATACGGAAATTTAAAAAATGGTGTAAATGATATTAAGAAACACTTATGGTTTGTAAATCTAGATTGGCTTGCTGTTTATCAGAAGAAGGTAAGTTTAAAAAAAATCATCATCACAAAAGCATTTCTGATTTTACTGATCATGAAAATCATTCTAGATAAAAGCACCACTCATTCCAAAAATCATTTCGAAAGGAGATACTCGGCATTTTGATACAAGTGCAGAACCAGGAAATATTGTTAGACAAACAGTCACGAATAAATTTGAAGAAGAGTTTGAAGAATTTTAAAATTTTTTATAACTAAATATTATTTTAATTTAGAATTTATCTCATAAATATTATTGTATAGTATTAAATATTGAATTTTATATTTTGTATACAAATAATTAATAATTTTAAATAAAAAAAAAATATTTTGATAAACTAATACTGTACAGATTGGCTTTTTATGATGATTTTATTATTTTTAAATAAATTATACTAATAGCCGGCCGAGATAAGACAGGATGAAAAGTAAGTCATCACAAGGAAGTGTACAGAAAAATGAAAAATTATCTCCCTTATAGCCGAATTTTCCATTATATTTAAATCCACTATATCAAACGAAAAATACACACCATAGGTTTTCGCCGGGACTGGACGCGTTTGTCTCTTATATCCGAATTTCTTATATCCGACTCCCTAATAACCGGCTTCGATTGTATATTTTAAGTGAGATTTTTAACTAAAGTGAATCTTTATCAGTGTTGGATGGTATTTCTATTGGTCACATTATAATGAAATTCCAACCAGAAGAATCCTTTCTTCCATTTGTGCCTGTAGGTGCTAAAGTTTCAATTCATTCTCATGATCAGCTAGTTAATCCTTTCATAGATGGTTTTGTAATCAAACCAGAAATGCGATATATTATCCAATTAAAAGCTGTAAGTACTTATTTTGTTCTTGCATTCATTAATTATTAATAATATCAAAATACGAATATTTTCAGATAGAAGAAAATCTCTTAGCCTCTCCTTACGCTACTAATTGTACTAATTACGTTAATCTCAAAGAAGGCGAATCGCATAGTGAGTCAGACAATCACGAAGTAAGAAAATTAACGGATATAGATAATTATCTATGACTAATGATATATTAATTCTATATTTCTTGGCTTAGCGTTGCTTGATAGAATGCAAAAAAGAAATATGGATAAAAAAATGCAATTGTGTAAGTGGACAATATGCCTTTCACTTTGATGGAAAATTCTGCTCAACCGATGGTAAGTATTGTTGAAAAATAGTATATTAATGCATTTTCATATTAATAAATTTAAAATATCTTTGTGTTAATTTTTATTTTTAGAAGACATATAGCTTTATTAATTTTGGAATCGTTTAATATTTTCAATAGTTTTATTACTTAAACTATCGAACAATCTAAGTAACTGTGGTAAATAATGAAGATATAATTTTCCGAGATATTTTGAAATCTTATATATTATTTTATTTTATTATGCAAAATTTTCTTACATCAGGGGTCCTTAACCAGAAGTCCTTGGAAATATATCAGAGGGTCTGTGAGCTTGGATGAGAAAAAAAATATCAGTTCGTTATCTTTCACTAATCGCTAATTAAATAGCATTTTTCTCTCTTATAATAAATATATGCAATAAATCTCAGCAGTCATATTAGTTGTATCTGTGTCTTCACACTGATACACGTCTTTAATAAATAAAATGTAACTGAAGTTTCATATACTGTATATTAAATGTATTTTATTATTATTCAATGTATTGAGAAAGAAAAACATATATTACTGTCTCATGTTTTTCATTTTATTAACAGTATTATAATATAACTGATTTTTTTTAATTTTATTTTCTGAATTTAAAAATATTATTCTGAGAAGGGGTCCGTACCTTCATCTAATAGGCAAAAGAGTCCATGGAATAAAAAAAAGGCTAAGAACCCCTGTCTTATATTAATTTATCAAAATTTCTCATGTATATTGAGTATATTTAGCTATAAAAAATATCTATTGTGTAAAAACTAAGTCATTTATAGATAGTAAGAAATTAAGATCAATATTCCCTACAATTAAAAAATAGCTAATGTATTTAGTTAATATTATTGTTATTTATAAAGTATAATAAAATGCAGTTTCGGCATCGTAGTGATTAACGACTTAGTGATGGCATAACGACAGAAATAGCGCCATTATTAGAATGATGTGTAGGGCATATCATTGTTCTGATGACATCGTAGTGACATCTTGTGTACTTGAAGTCATTGGCGATCAAAATTTCTCATGTATATTTACTGTATATTGAGCTATAAAAAATATCTATTGTGTAACAACTAAGTCATTTATAGATAGTAAGAAATTAAGATCAATATTCCCTACGATTAAAAAATAGCTAATGTATTTAGTTGATATTATTGTTATTTATAAAGCATAATAAAATGCAGTTTCGGCATCGTAGTGATTAATGACTTAGTGATGGCATGACGACAGAAATAGCGCCATTATTAGAATGATGTGCAGGGCATATCATTGTTCTGATGACATCGTAGTGACATCTTGTGTACTTGAAGTCATTGGCCCGAACGAAGCGAATCTAACTCGGGTATTGTCCTTTCTTCAATCAACCAAATAGTGCTTCTGCATTATAACAAATATTGTTCTTGACTTAAATACAATATTTGCATAAAATATTAGATGTTTTTGATAGATGTCATTTATTTTTCGGATGAAACTTTCTTTGAAAGGACATCTAATAAAAATATTCGAACACATCTTTATTTTTTTATTTCGATTATTTCAAAGTTTTCTAGAGCTAATGAAGCCATTTTATAAGCTCTACATTCACATTCAAACAATTTACTTCTCTCTTTATTTGTCCTTATTCAGCTGAAATTTTCAGATATTCTTAAGAAATAAAGACACGGCATTAATATTCCAAATTTTATCAAAATGCAATCGAACGATAATATGTAGATGTATTTACAGATATATTAACTGGATGAAAGAAAAATCCTCTTGTTTCGGTCGGTTGGGCTGAAATTTTCAGACTTCAAATAAGCCAAAATATTCTATATTCCAAATATCATTCAAATTGATTAAACGATGTAAATTGTAAAAGATGTCTGTGTGTTGGAGGAAAAGAAGAAAAATTTTGCTTTTTTTCTCAAACTGTGTTTAGATTTGAACGCTCAAGTTTGATCTGTCAGATGGCTGCATAGAAATGTGCTGCATTTCTACCGTGAAGGATGAAGTTTCAGTTCCGGGTCCCATATCTCTTAATTTTTTCAAGTGGGATCCGAACCAATACTGTTGAATCCTAGAATTCAAGTTGGTCACCTCGCCATGCCAGGGTGTTGCGGCCTGTACTGGGCTTCGGAAGAGCTCCTTCGTCTAATATTCAACAATATGGATAGCGGAATAAAATCTAGAAAAAAGCACCAATACTGTTGAATCCTAGAATTCAAGCTGGTCACCTCGCCATGCCAGGGTGTTGCGGCCTGTAGTGGGCTTCTGAAGAGCTCCTTCGTCTAATATTCAACAATATGGATAGCGGAATAAAATCTAGAAAAAAAAGATCATCTTATTTGGTAGTTTATATTCTATATAATACTTCACTCGAATATTACTCTTAGATTAGTAATATTTAATATTGAATGAAATTAATGGAGATGATTTTTTTAATCTCTACCGTATTATTCTTGGCCAGTAGAGTCACTGCCGTATCTTTTGATCTGAACTAATAGGATTGAAAATACAATCGATTCTCGCTATTCGCGGTAGTTACGTTCTGTAAATTCTTTCGAAATACAGAATTAGCGAATAGTGAACCATTGTGCCTATGGGAAATACAGAGTTAGGTTCCTTGTAAACCTTTCTTCCCAACATTTTCATCCTTGCTTTATGTGTGTTTTTTTGTTTAAAGACACATTCTTCCCAACATTTTCATACTTGGTTTATGTGTCTTTTTCTGTTTACAGAGACTTATTTAATATGTATTGCATTACTTACAAATAATTACAGTATATGCAGTGTATAATACAATATACAGTATTATAATTACAGTAATCTTTACTTTTTTAAAACATTAACTATGTAGTAAATAAAATCTTATTTTTAATGGGTAGTTTTTTGATGTTGCAAGATGTTTGATGTGATAGCTGACAAATTGTCTTTCTGAACTGTGTTGAAAAACTGCGTCAGTTTTATCTGCGTCGCTTTTTGTCTCAGATTTTCTAAAATTTCTGCGTAAGGAGCAAATGCGAGGGAAGCTAGGCGCCTAAATTTGAGGCTGCATTCAAGCATAGGGTCACAATCTTCTATGGGACCTGTAAATGATATGAACAGGCTTTGGCCTCTACCTGCACTCTGTGGAGTGAGCAAGGATAGGTAGTGGGAAATTTTCTGGTAAACCGATTCAGAGATTACATTTGGTAGCAAACAATTTCCTTTATTAGAGAGAGAGTTTACATTGGTAATAGTATTTCGCCACTCAGCGGGAGTCCGCGAATATCGATTTTGTGGTTACAAATAAATTTTCGCAAATAGTCGAATACGCGAATACGGAATCCGCGAATAACGAGAATTGACTGTAAAAATAGATAGAGAGATCTAAAACTGATAATACTAAAATTATCTCTGAACTGCTGTATAATGAAATCTGACAGCACTAGCAATAGTAAAATAATTTATTTTGATATGCTTATGACTATTAGAATCACTTTCAGTATAATTTTTCAAAATATCATGATAATGAATTGAAATTTTAATAAAGGAGGATATGACAACTCAAACGGAATCGAAAATAAATATTTTTTACTAGTATAAAAGTAGTCAAATTATATTAGATTCATACCATTAAATTATTATACTTGTGGAGACCAGCGAACTGTAATAAAATAATATACGTCGTATATTTTTATAATTATTTTATTATAATATATATTTCTTAAAGTCTGAAATGTTAAATCTTAATTATTTTAATATTTCTTCGTTCTTTAAGTTCTTCCCCATTTCCGATTCTGAAAACTTGGGAGCTAATTTTGCATATACACAATAAAAAATAAAAATGAAAATTCTTTCATTTTTTTCTTTCATATCTGCTTTATCAAAAATCAAATAAAGCAAATTAAAATTTTGATGATAATTTATAAGTATATATTTATAAGCTGATTTCACCAAATTATAAATTAAGCTACAAACAGATAATTTTTTTAAAATTATCTATTAAATTATTTACAAAAATTATTAAAATAAATTTTTTTAATATGTACGATACATCAATGGTACGAAATTAATTTATATTCATAGAGTGCAACGCTAAGTTATCAATAAAATAAAGTACAGTAATACCCCGACTTATGCTTCCCCCCCGATTTAAGCGAACTCGGAGTTACGCGCTTCTTGATTTTTTCGTTTGGCAACACTGCTACACGCTATCTTGCTATGATACGCATTGGATGCATTTCGTGCGAACTCTACGTGCACGATTAAGATTCTACGATTGACGAAACTTAAGATGGTTGTTATACGTTTTCTAAACCCTTAAAAAAACTATGCCGTCCAAATGAAGTAAATCTGATTCTCCTGAACCTAGTAAGAAAAGGATTACGATATCTATGGAATGTAAACTTGACATTATCAAGGATTTTGATAACAGAATGAAAATTTGTGAATTGGCAAAGAAGTTTGAGCTACCGGAATCCACAATAAGAACAATCATAAAAGGTAATGAAAGAATTCTCGATACGGGGAAAAATGCTCAATCGAACTCAAGCATAATTTTTAAACGTCATGACATTATTGCTGAGATGGAAAAAATGCTGAAATTATGATGTGATAATTAATCATGGTATTATTACTGAGATGGAAAAAATGCTGAAATTATGGTGTGATAATTAAGTAAAAGTGAATAATATTTTTACGTAACTCATTTATTTTTTTTAATATTTTGTATTTATATGAATAAAGAACTAATTACTAAAAGTGAATAATTTTTTACGTAACTCATTTATTTTTTTTATATTTTGTATTAATATGTATAAAGAACTGCAATTTTATTATGTTTTTGTTAGTCCTTGGTCCCAAAACCAAATTCATATATATTTATATGCAAAGTTGTACCCCGACTTACGCGATTTTCGTCGGCCCCACCTATCGCGTAACTTCGGGGTATTACTGTATACAAATTTTTTCTGTAATTCTCGGTTTATGCAAATCAGTTGCATCATGAAAATCCCTGTGTAAAAGTTGCTCGCCAATTTTCCTTGAGAGCTCTGGATTAGGGAGAAAATACTCCCAACCCAGAGTGGAATTAATGGACTTCTTTAGGTTCAGAGTATAAATGTGTGTGTGAAGCAGAAATCTGTGGTGTGAAGTCATCTACAGGTTATTTATTTATATTTGTAAAGATTCTAATTCAATAATAAATCCAATAAAAATTATAAATAATAATTGATATGGTCAGTCCGATTTTTATTTGATAGTGAAAATTTGAAAAATGAATTTAATTTGACAGATTAAAATCTGGCATATATGTGGGATCCATGTGAAAAAAATAGTAAGAATCTGTAGATGAAATGATTTTTTTTTTTCTATATGGTTTAACGTAACATCCCATTCAGTGTGTACTAAGCGGCGAAGTGTTTCCATGCCCACCATGCCTGTTCACACCTCTGGTAGAGCCAGCCGTCAAGTGAAGTTTAACGAGTATAGCAGCAAATATATCAAGCTTCCTCTGTGTCCATTAGAGTCGACAGTGAAAAGACTCTTAACTCATTAGCTTTACATGCAGGATGATCACAATTAAAAAAAGCGTGTTCCAAGCTCTTTGTAGAAATAACTATTGGACATCAGTGAAAAGACTTTTAGCTTTTCACTGTCGACTCTAATGGACACAGAGGAAATAACATAATGAAAAGACTCTTAGCTCATTAGTTTTACATACAGGATGATCACAATTAAAAAAAGCGTGTTCCAAGCTCTTTGTAGAAATAACTATTGGACAAATTTGGTAATATTTTACGAACGAGAGTTACGAACGATTAGCTGATCATTTCCAATGTCATGGCCACCACGACACAACAAAAAATCACGGATTCAGATCATCAAATCTGAACCCCTGTAATTTTTAGTTATGGAGATACTTAAAAGAGCCTCGTTTATCAAGACTATGTTCCCAAACCTTCAAATCTGAACCTCTGTAATTTTTAGTTATGGAGATACTTAAAAGAGCCTCGTTTATCAAGACTATGTTCCCAATTTAGCAGTCTTAGAGAGAATTTCATAATGTGTGAGGTAGTCAGATCATTCGCGTTCTGCTGTCAATTATGTTGTTCAACGAAGATGAAATGGAGGACATATAGAACCATATTTAATCTTCAATCCCACATTTCACATCTGTAATTTGTACCGTAAATTGAAATAAAATTATTTCACTTTATTTCTTAAATTCTTTTTATACCCGAAATTCATTAGATAATCTTGCCATAAAACCATTTAAAATCAAGATTTATCTAACAAAATTTCTAAATCCAACAAAATCTCTCAAAACGATATCTTTTTACAGATCTAAAATAATTTTGACAAATATAAGCAAAATAACGCAGATGAATACAGTGATATATCAATCATCAATTCAAAAATATTTACTATATAAAGTATAAACCAAGTACAGTACTGAGAAATTAGAAAATTATTTTAGAAGCGGCTACTTGGTTGACAATACATTGGCTATTTTTAGGCAATGCATTTTTGAAGTTGTTTTTATTTAAAATTATCTAAAATTTTTTGGAAACGAACGTATTTTTGTGTGCGAATATTCAGCATATATATTTGGCATATTCCTTACAATTATAGATATTCTTTGGTTGATTTCACACATTATATTACTTTGACCTAAATTATATAAATTAAACGAATATGAAATATATCTTATTTTTTCTTGACAAATGACAGATTTTTAGTCTACCTGTTTTATTAATCTTTTGTTTCTAGTCTCGAAATTAAATACAGTATTATAAATATAAAATTTTTAATCAGAAAATTAAATTCGCTTGAATATAAAATTTAATTTATTTTTATGAAAATGAAAAGGTAGTCGTTTTATAATGCGATTTTTTCTCAAAATATACTTATTATTTATTCGATTTTTCGTGGAATTCGGATAAACAATGATTATATTTGCTACAGCTACAGTAATATTGTTAAGAATTTCTATTGATTACTTTGTAATTGTTTAATTAATAATCATCAAAGCAGATGAATTATTACATAATTATTATTGCACGAATATAAATTTTTTCATAATCTATCATTTGTCAATTCTAAATAACATTTTAGCTAACAAACAGATGAAACAAAAAAGTAAGTTAAAAACATTTGATCACAGACAAAGTAAGAAAAATAATTATCGGAAATTTTAACTAAAGTATTTCAACTTCGTTTTTATTTTTCATTTACTTTATTTAGAAATCAACAAAAAAGTAAGTTAAAAACATTTGATCACAGACAAAGAAAAATAATTATCAGAAATTTTAACTAAAGTATTTCAACTTCGTTTTTATTTTTCATTTACTTTATTTAGAAAAGAAAGAATAGAAGCTTTTCGCTTAAAACTATCGGGATTAAAACATGTCAGTAATGTTATTGATGTTATATAATGAGCTTGGTGGATAAAATATGTTTTCTCCCACAACGCAATCCACATTAGACTATATTCATTTCTATGTTTTTACTTTTCAGTTGCATGAAGAAGTGGCGGAACAGAATAACAATGGAAACTATTGGAAAGCAGAATCTCTGAGTATCAAAAATATATCTCAAATTCTTGAAAATTCTGATCCACCCAGTCAACTTCTCGATACAATAAACTCGAGCGAAACTTCTACTAAACAAGGAAGAATTTCAGAAAGAAAAACACAGCTATACAATTGACTATCTCGCTCAAAGTTCCTTCCAAACAATATTGTAACCATCGATGATTGTAACAAAATTTTCGAGAAACATGAACAAATCCCATGGAGTAATTCGGATCGCGTTCAAAGTTCCTTTCAAACAATATTGTAGCCATCCATGATTGTAACAAAATTTTCGAGAAACATGAACAAATCCCATGGAGTAATTCGGATCGCGAGAAATTTAAAAATATGAAAAGAGAACTTTTGCAAGTTTAGTTCAAACATTGAGATACTTGTTTCTTACAGATATAAATTCTCGAGAATCAATCATCTTCGATATTAAAAGCATTTCGCTTTTATTATCGAAGATGACTGATTCTCGAGAATTTATATCTTAATTGGAGAAAATATAGGTGAGTCGTTTGCATGCTGTTGAATGCTAAATGATTAGGTATAGGTATGAGATATTCAAAAGTCCGTACTCAGTTAAGTAGATTAAGCCTCCATATCACACGAGGGATGTACTATATCTGGCGGCGGCCACTTACAGAGCTGGCCAACATTCATGTTGGGTCAATCAGATGGTTAAAGGATGGAGTTCAACGGCCCCTACTGAAAAACTGGGTGTGGGGGACCCGGATCCTCCAGGGTGGTAAGCCTCAGTTTTACCACGCGGCCATCAGTCCGACATCCGTGCTCGGAATCTTCCTAAAAAAAGATGTGGGATTCAGAATTGAATCCAAATGAAGGTAAAATTTTTTTATATTTAATTCCGTATCCCACATCTCGAGATTTTTCAGATAGTGTCGAATCCGATAAGTTGAATGTTTTTCAAATAAAATTTCATAAACTTATTGGAACCGAAGTAAACTATTTTTGTATAATGTAAAACAAATTTTATGAATAATTTTGTAATAGCGATAAGAATTTATATATTGTATTGGATTTGAATATTTTATTTTTTTATTTGACAGATAACGCTATTTGTAAAATTAATTAAATTTCAAAGTTAAATTTCTAGATATACAGTATTAAATAACGCATTATAATTAATTGAAATATCATTGCTGTTTATTAAACAATTTAACTTAAACTGTTAATTAATCAATTAACGATTTAATAAAATTTAATATAATTTATGTATAATTAGTCTATAAACTTATATAGCATATAAAATAAAAATATATTTATTTACAAATGGCTTTCAATACATCTGTACACACTATACTTAGATATTTAATTTATAAATAATAGGGCCCATTTAAAAAGTTTTAAAAATATTGATAATTTATGATGATGATAATTTCATTTTTTTTGCTTCTGGGGGTTTCTCATTTCCTTGTTCTTTATCTTCTTGTTGAAAAATGGTCTCTGGTTGAGTACTAAAAATAAATAAAAATATTAGATTCAGAAAGGTATACTTACAATCTATACAATAAGTAATACAGTATACATTATAATAAAAATTTGCAATGATTCAATTTAAGAAATTATGGAATATAGAATCTAATCCTTTATAAAGTATAGAAACTTTTATAGAAAAATACAATAAATAAATTTGGTAATTTGGCACTTATAATGAACAAAAGTATTTAATCTAGATATGCATTTCATATTTCTTCATACTCAAAAAATCACTTATTATTAAAACTGTTTTTAGTCAATATCTTATTATATATATATATAAATTTTAAACATCCCCTAATTTACTTCAAAATTTTATGACTTCTGTAAATCACTTATTATTAAAACTGTATTTAATACAATTTAGTCAATATCTTATTATATATATATAAATTTTAAACATCCCCTAATTTACTTCAAAATTTTATGACTTCTGTAAATTCAATTTTATGTAAACTGTTTTCCTCTTAACATGTTCCTCATGTTCCATTTTTGCAATACAGAACATAAACATATACTGTATTTTTAAATTGCAAATAAAAATAAATAGATCTTTGAGATGAATATAAAATAATGATACAGTAAAAGTATACTCTATTGACATTATCCCTTGGTGATTGTTTCTAATAAAAAGTGAAATTTTTTGCACTTTTGTTTGCTAAATTTTTTGCATTAAAATATAAGATGCATATACAGTAGATCCAATTTTAAGCAGCTTTCATTTATGTGATTTCCGAATACTCAGATGGGCAAATTTCTTTATTTTTGTTTAATTTCCATAAAACGCCTATGAAAATTTCATTAAAAATTTATTTTTTGCAGAAATACTGCTTATGATCTTAAATTTTTTTTTATCTATGTTTAAAGTATGCTTATAAATTTAATTTGACTATTCCATTTTCTAATGTGCCCCAATCATGTATATTGAATTTAAGCATTGTTGGACTTACACAGTTTTTTGATTTACACATAAATCAGAAACTGTAAAATCCAACTATTCTTAAATTCAACTTGGTTTTTTTTTTGACAAATTAACAGCATAATTCAGGGATTTATTGTACATTATTAACAAATAATAAGTATGATTTAAAAAAGCAAATCAAATATGAATAATTTTTGAACTATATATACCGGTATTCCTATTATTCTTAAATTCAACTTGGTTTTTTTTTGGACAAATTAACAGCATAATTCAGGGATTTACTGTACATTATTAACAAATAATAAGTTTGATTTAAAAAAGCAAATCAAATATGAATAATTTTTGAACTATATATACCGGTATTCCTCTAGTTACAAATATACAGTTAAAAACTTTTGTGCATATGAACATATTATTTTATTTCTAAGTTTTAGAAAATTTTAACAATAGTGAAAATTCACATAGTGTGATACATTTAAAGATAGATTTGTTGCTAAATTATTTCACTATTATAAAATAGCATATTTAATATGTGACCACAATATTTCAAAATAAAAGAACTGTTAAAATTCCTAGCATTATAATTAGGCATTTATATTAATTATGTGATATAAAAATCTCTAATTGATGCAATTAATAATATCTGGGGGCACGGCAGTGCCCCCGCCAAGTCGAGCAAGCACGGCCGTACCATCCTTTAATTAAATGTAACAGAAACCTAGTCAAAACGATACCGTAGTGACCGTTGTTTAGCGCTCGGGACAAGAGATGCACTAATCATGAAATTCCGGTCGATCTCCATTTAGGTAATCTGGGGGCACGGCAATGCCCCCGCCAAGTCGAGCAAGCACGGCCGTACCATCCTTTTCTGGAAGCAACTCAGGGTACTTTTGAGACCTCCATATCTTTATGTTGGAGTTGCCCAAGAACCTGAATTTTTTTTTATATCTGTATTGAGGAGGGACTATAAATAGTCCGAAAACGTTTTGCCAGAATAAAAAAGATTAGAACAATTGCTAGTGATGCTGTTTTAAGAGTTATCTGGAGGCACGGCAGTGCCCCTGCCAAGTCGAGCAAGCACGGCCGTACCATCCTTTTTTGGAAGCAACTCAGGGTACTTTTGAGACCTCCATATCTTTATATTGGAGTTGCCCAAGAACCTGAATTTTTTTATCTAGAGTAGTTGGTAAACGGAACGAAACCTCTCTAAAAGATCTCCATATCTTTGTGTTGGAGTTGCCCAAGAACCTGATTTTTTTTATCTAGAGTAGTTGGTAAACGGAACGAAACCTCTAAATTTTTCACACTTCTCTTTTCTAATTCAAAAGATATATTGTATGTACTTAAAATTTCGTTTTCGACACTGACCGATCATCAAAAATCAATGGTGCTTCTAGCAGCCCTAGAAACTTGAAATTTGGGATAAAGATAGTGTTTAGGGTACAAAGGAAAAATTAAAAAATCCGGAAAATCCGCATTCGCAACCGCAGTTGCGTTGACGTTCCCTCGTTCGCTGTCGGCAACCTTGTTGTTCTATTCTACAAATACCCAAATAAAGATAAGCCTATAGGCAAGTTTTATGTACATTAATCCAAAATAATGTATAACTCACAAATACAAAGAAAGGAAAAATTAAAAAATCCGGAAAATCTACATTCGCAGCCGCAGTACGTTGACGTTCCCTCGTTCTCTGTCAGCAACCTTAATTGTTATTCTATTCTATAAATAAACAAACATAAGCCTATAGGGAAGTTTTATGCACATTAATCCAAAATAATGTATAACTCACAAAAAGAGTTGTTATTCTATTCTATAAATAATAAACAAAGATAAGCATATAGGGAAGTTTTATGCACATTAATCCAAAATAATGTATAACTCATAAAAAGAAGTAAAATCCCATCAAAAAAAAATTCATGTAAAAAATGTAGCCAAGTCTCGTGCCTCTTTATCCGTAAAAAGTTGTGAGATAGGCAACCTTAATTATTATTCTATTCTACAAATAATAAATAAAGATAAGCCTGTAGGCAGGTTTTATGCATATTAATCCAAAATAATGTATATATGTTACAGGACAAGCCCGAATTCAGGAAATACTAGAATTTCCTAGTCAAACCCATCAAAAAACATTTCATGTTAAAAATGTAGCCCAAGTCTCTTTATCCGTAAAAAGTTGTGAGATATCATGAGAGCCAAGTCTAGCTCCCTTATTTACTCTGAAACTTTTATTCACAAATCACTCCGAGTCATTGTATCTTTAGTTAAAGAACATTTTGTGACTTGGCAATTACGCAGCTTACATTTTAATATTCACGTTTATTAGTAAATTATTGCATAAGATAATGCAGTATATGTAGGAACTAAACATGTATGTACAAGGCTAAACAAATCTCATTGAAAAACCAGCAATCTGTTTCAATGGAAGTACACAGGGCTAAACCCCGGGTTAAACCCGCTTTCGCATTGAAAGAGGGTTTAACTCTGTGTATTTCCACTAGAGCAGATTGCAACCTTCCTCCAAGAAATTTGTTTACCCATGCGGATATTCTCTAAAGAAAGAAATTTCTGCTGGCAAATATCGAACTTTCAGCGGGAATACATGAGAAATGAAGACTTTTGTTTTAACTTTTGCCACTTCGGGTTTTGACTAGGAAAAACTAGAAATTTCTGATTTTGAATAAGAAATGTTCGGCATTTCGGTTTGGCCTAGGAAATACTAGAACGTCCGACAAGCATTAGGATGTTCCCGTTTTGACTAGGAAATTCTAGTATTTCCTGAATTCGGGTTAGTCCTGTAACATATACGCCAATAACGGTAGAAGCACTTTCGATATAAAAATATATCTTCTTTAGTTGCACAGCTTTAATATAAGAAGCACGGTAGAAACAACAAAGAAGCAAGTTTGAGGTTAGAAAACGAAACTAAGATTGTCCTACAGGGTTGGCAAGTTCCGGGTTGTCATAGCGACCAGATTTTATTGCAGTTCGGCATGCTAAAGAGTACTAATGATTAACTATCGACAGAAAAATTTGTACATGCTCAAAGAAATTGCTCAAAAGTGCTTCTGCCAACTATAATGCAGGCTTCACACCTGCGGGACAGGGACTAACGCACATTTGCGAAGACACCAGGCATTTCCCGAATATCGCCACCAAGTGTGAAGCCTGCATTACAGCTGGCGGAAGCACTTTTGAGCAATTTCTTTCAGCATGTACATCAATTACATTCCCGTTATTAAAATGTTTTCTGAAGTATCTCCTTTCATTCTTGTGTTAATTCTTTACATGTGACTCTACCTTTTACTTCTTACTGCTTGCATATCAACTATACATTCTCTGACGAATATTGCTCGTATAGCTGCGTTCTATTACCTCGTAAAGTTTTGCCCAGTTTTTCGGATTCACCCTGTATTTATTTATTTGTACCTTCAAACAAGTATCAAAAACAAATATATCAGTAATGCTTTATAAAATTCAGTTTTGTTTTTTTATTTCAATACTTACAGAGTTTTTAAGATAGCATATGAAAAAATTCAAATCATTCAATTATATTTTTATAAAAAATAACATTTATTACAAAATATATTTGACGCCTTTGTTATTTTTCAAAATAGACTATAACTGAAAAATCTATAAAACTAGAAGTTTTGAACTAATTTATTTTTATATAATAGTGAAAAAAATTACTGCATTACCGTTCCATAAGCTACTATTATAGTGGAACAATAAATGCAATAATTTTCCGTTTAATTCTAATGATTTATAGATTAAATAGATTTCATTTTTAAAATAAAACTTGCGATATTAGTAAAGAACGCATTAAATATAAAAATATTCTCAACGATGTTTCTATTTGAAAAAAACGCATTAAACATAAAAATATCATAATAAATGGCATGTTAAAAAAGAACGCATTAAATATAAAAATATTCTCAATGAATGATGTTTCTATTTGATCATGATATATGGTGCGCCTTCAATATACGCTTCACTGCAATTAAGCGGATATTTGCAGGAAAGTTATCAAAAAATGCTAACTTTTTCCGGGAAAGAGATAAAAGAACTTGTTAAATATGACTATACAGGTATATACAAACAATTTTCATGAATTTTGAATAAACTAATAATAAGTGAAAAGTTTTATTAGTACGAAATTTGTTTAGAAAAAAATTGTAGGTATAACAATTGAAACTTATTTGAATAATTTTTTTCTATATTTAATTTTAAAGATGCTCATCTAAACTTTATTTGAATAGCTCGAGATCAAATAAACTATTTATTTGATCTGGAGCTAGTCAAATAAAAATAACTCGAGCTATAAGTTAAAAATAAATATGTTTATTTTTAACTTATAGAAATAATTTCATAGTAGGACAAAAAATAATAAAATTAAAACAAATGTATATTCATATCATATATACAAAAGTATATATATTGTATATACGATATGACTAGTTATACTATTTATCATTTAGTGTGCATAGAGACAATTGAAAACATATTATCTTAAGTTAACCAAAAGAATAAGCACTTGTAGCATTTTAAGTTCAACAGAATTATATTGTTTTATTCATTTAAAAACGTTTTCGGTCGTAATTAACTCGATCGTCTTCAGTTAACTCTTTTTTGATTTACTAATATAAGAAGAATATTCTAATCGAACAAATTTCGAATCTTAACAGAAAAAAAATTTTTAAAAATGTATTAATGTTTTCTGATTTCCATGGTGATCTATAATTTAACATAATTGTCTTAATAATGTTAAACCGATCTTTTTATATCTATTTTCACTTTATCGAATCGATTTAATCGACTTTGCGTTATTTAAACATATTTTCTTTCAATGCGTATCTCCAGGGTAGAGCTAGTTCTTTACTGGGATATTCGTTTATTACGTTTTCCGTTTGTGAGCATCTTATTATCTCCAGGGTTTTGTTAAATATAGCCTCGTTTTTAGAGTTACATGTTTTTATTACTCTAGCTCAGGGCTGTCCAAAAGGCGGACCGCCAAGCCATTTTGTGCGGCCCGCGAGGCTTTCACAATTTGTAATATAATACAGTGGTGCCTCGCAATTCGTCAGTAATCCATCGCCAAACTAATGTCGAATTGCGGGACAATATTTTCCATATAAGACTATGTAAAATCTAATCCGTCGCCGAACTAATGTCGAATTGAGAAACTGTCGAATTGCGGGACAATATTTCCTATATTGTCGACTTGCGGGACAATATTTCCCATATAAGATTATGTAAAATAGATTAATTCGTTGTTGGACCCCCATCTCACTCCCCTAACTAGTGAGTGAGAGAGATACAATATATTATTTAACTGTCGAATTGCAGGCATTTCCCATATAAGAAGACTATGTAAAATAGATTAATTCGTTATCGTACCATCCCACTCCCCTAACTAACGGGTGAGGTGAGAGAGATACACTATATCAGTGGTTTTCAACCGCTGTGCCGCGGCACACTAGTGTGCCGCCAAACCTTTGACGGTGTGCCGCAAAAATTGATGGGATTTTCATTTTATTTCAAATATATATGTTTTGGAACAAATATGTTTCTTATTTCGGACAAAATATTCGAAAAACTATAGGTATGTTAATTAATGTTAAAATTTATAGTACTGTTGGTTTATTCTAATTGAGCACATCAAATTAATAAAATGTCAGAGAAATACTTCAAGAACGAAGATAACATTCTGAATTATTTTTAGATTGATATTCTTTGATTAAGAATTGAAAACTAATTTGATAATGTCAACTTCTCAACACTTTGTTTTCGTAATGAATTATTATATGAAATTAAATTAGAAAAATTTTTAAATTAAAAAGATAGAGATATTTTTTAAATATATTTTTAGAGGAAAATAATTGTATTGTGAAAGCTGACGTTAGCGAATGCTATCTTAAATGCAAAGTCAGTTGTAAGTATGTATCATTAAACAAACTTATTCTTAATGATTTTAATAGTAAAAAATAAGAAATAATTACAGTTTTAATAATATTTGAATAACTTATCAATTTTCAGATCTATTTTCTTTGAATATGAAGTAGATGAAGTACCTTTGGAAAACACAGAATTATTAAAAATGGTAAGTTTATAATGAAAATAAACGTCAGCATAAGCGAAATTATTTTCCACATTAAATTTCATTGTAATTTTATAAACAATTTTTTTAAGATTTTGGATCCATCATTACTATTCGATATTGAGCGGCTTTATAAGGAAAAGTAAATATAAATAAATTTTATAGAAAACATATAATAAAGTAAATAATATTAAACATCTTATTTGTTTAATTTTCAATCAGATTTTGGATATCGTCGTTAAATTTTTTCTTCAAGAGACCAGAACTTCTCATATATAAATACAAACCTCAATTCGAGGTAAGTAGGATTAAGTGTTAATTTCGTGCCAATTAAAAATGCAGTTAATAATTTTTTTTCTTTATTTTCAGTTAATCGAGTTGTTCAGTTACATCGGCGGTTATATAGGAATTTGGCTAGGAATATCTCTAATTGCTGTGTGTGATTTCTTAGAGATGTTGTTTACTTATTTTTATCACATCCTCAAAGGGAAAGTTCCTATTAATAGAGAAACTAAGTCAAATTCTCTTTTGGAAGTTAAATCTAATGTATAGCTACACATTTATATGTTATACATTGAAGTATGTTGATTTTAGAGATATCGAATATTCGATTTTAATATATATATATTGTGCTGCATATACAGTAAGACCCTGTTTAATGCGGGGGATACGTTCCAAACAAACCAAGCGCTAAATGAAATAGCGTTAAACGAGGTCGTCACGTAAATAATAGGGATAGGTGAAACAAGACAATGAATAAAAAATATATGTGCCATTTTTTTTATTTTATTTTATAACATATATTATTTCTATTATATTATATTAATTATAGACATTTTTAGTGCTAATATCGATTCGTATTCATAAATCATTCATGAAAAAATTCTTAAAATTAGAAAATAAAATGTTTTTTAAGAACAAAACGCAGTAATCAGGCGTGTGTTCCAAACCTCAACAGAGTAATCAACCATGAGTAAAAAAATCTCAGCAAACCGTTCCAAAACTCAACAAACCAATCAGTGTTGAGCTCATCAGACGCTAAACACTGTCATCACAATCTATAAGTGGTGAATGTGTTGACACCGGTTTACACCTTTATCCAACGACGCGGAAAAAGTAGTTCATAAAAGATGATAAGATTTTAAAAGTTAGAGAGTGTAATATAAATCATTATCATCGTCGTTTATTGGCAAATACATTTTAGTGCTTTGTAACGACATTAATGAAGTTATAACATTATTGACAATCATCCCCATGTTAGCCATCGTCTTATCTTCACATTCAGCAAGTCGTTCCAGAAACAAACTGATATTGAGTTATTTTTGACGTCAAAAGAGACTAATCACTGATGACTTACTGTTGAGGTTTGGAGCTCCAGATTTCAGTACTATAAATAAACTATAAATAACGAAAAAATATCGATAAAAGAAAAACGCTCTAACTTCAAGAAACTATTGTTCGAAGTGGCAGAGTAAGCCATCTTGACTGTATCAAACTATAATTCGAAGTGGCAGCATTTAAGTTAAAACTAAAATGGGATAATTGTTATTTTTATTTCTGTAAAATAATATTGATGGCCGATCATAAATATGAACTGTGACCGCAGCAGATTTTCGTATGTACTACACTGCACTGATAGCAAATGCACTGAAAGACAGCATAAAAGTATCAAAGCAAAAAATTTGCGCCATTTCAGATTTATGCAAATCGAAAAATCGCGCCAAAGTGAATCAATAAAAAATATAGAATTCGAAAAAACCGCTTTATATCAAAACAGCGTTAAGCGAGGTCTTACTATATATTTCTACAGAAAATTATTTTTAATATAAAGAATTGTATATATATTTACAATTTTGTAAACTTTAGAATTAATTTTGATATAGAATTATTTTATTATAAGTTGCATTTAATATGATATATGTAATCGGTGAATATTTAAATGTTCAAATTTATTTTACATATTATTTCACATGCATTTAATAAATTATTTTTAAATAAATAACGCTTCAGTAATTTTTATTATATTTATAAAACCCAAACGTAATGTCAGTTTATAAATAATTAATCCTAATGTTTTTTATAATTATTAAATACTTAGGCTTAATTTATATACTAAATTATAAATCTATATACAGTATATATATATATATATAAAATGCAATGCTTTATGTTTGTCTGTTTCACACTAATTCTCAAACCGTTTGACATCTAGGAACCAAACTATTCAGAGATTTCTCGTGCCCAATGGATAATATAAACTATCCCTAGGTTGGGATCGCCCCAGAGAGTAGGGCATTTTGGGATGGCAATGAAAATATCTTTATTTAAATATTTAGAGTTATATCCGAATTCAAGAGGTAACAATCGCATTGGTAACAGTCGTCATTATGCCATAACAATGAATGACGTCACATCACCGTGATGATGGCGTCATCATGACATAATATACATGTTAAATCAATTTAAAATTGGACACAAAAGGCCAACGGATTCCAAATGCTATAAAAATTTACTGAAAATTGATAGTCCATATATTTGGCAAAATGATAGTCTATATAGTTCATTCTCAAGTTATTTATTTATTTCTCCTTTATACACACAAGCTTATAAATGAAGGCAGTTATCCGTAAAGTCTCTAAATTCACGAATCCTGGCTCAGTTCGTTGAACCCTGTTCTTCGATTTTTTTGTTTTTTTTTATACCCCTTTCCAATCAGTGAGATTACTAAGGGGCAGGGACAGTTCCAATCACGGGTTTCACCTACACCCGTGGAGGGGGCTGGATAGTGAAGGACGGGGATCGCTGAGCCGGGTCCAGAACCCTGAAAAAACTTTTTAGGAGATGCCAAACCCGGGTTCTCCAGCGTGGCATGCCAACACGTTACCATTTGGCCATCCGGCTGCCGCTGTCCTTCCGATTGATTCCATTATGGTATTGCCTGGCCTGTGATGGGAAATAAGCGTGGTCGCCTCAAAAAGTATCCTGGTTATTAAACAAAATAAAGATTAATGAATAATATATAAATATGATAACAACTATATTTAATCATTTAAGATTTTCAAGAACTGTTTTTCAATATCTGCCTCCATTTTAAAATAAAATATATGGATTTATAATAGAAAGTTTCATTGTTTTATTCTAATCTGTAGTGAATACTATATATTATTTATCATATGTTTGTTTATAAATTACAAACCAAAAGTGTTAAAGTTTCAAATTTTGTATATGATTTTGTGACATTCTTGAAATTTTAGTCTCAACTCTTGTCTTGATAATTTTATACTAATCTCTGATTTTTTCAATTATATTTTACTTAATATATAGATCATCTATTTCATAATTTGTACATAAATTAATACAAAAAAAGTTTACGGAAGAATCAGTCGTCTAGTTGGTTGATTATGATTTCTATTTGGAGTAACTAAAGTACGAAATTAAAATGCCATCAGAATCATGTTCAATGATTTACCGCTTTACTTAACTTTCATTAAAAGTCAACAAAATAAGTCAAAATTTATTAGGAGAAATCTCATAAATTTTAATGCTGGATATTAAAAAGTTATTGTAAATGATATGTCACCAATATCAACTTTAATAATCTACTTTTCTTACTAAATTTCAAGAAAATTAATTAAACAATTTAAAATATATTGAGAGATTATCTAGTAATTTGAATTCTCCCCTGTTTATTAATGACAGAAGTTTACCAATGTTAAAAATCATTAATTATTGTTAATAGCAGATTACTTTTATTGAATTTAATAAAAATATATATTAATTTCCTACCGGTGTGAAGTTGGCCCCCCACTTTTGAATTTTTAAATTTTTTCTTTTGCATTCGGTTATGAGGTGATTTATGATTAATGAAATTAATAAAGAAGCAAATATAAGCTTAGTCTCATGGAATTTATTTTGGCTCTGGGGCCAAACGGTGAGAGTACAAATGGAAATGTTAAAAGCGCAAAAGGTGCTAATGATTTGCTAACGAATGCAAACGAAAAAATTCGAAAATTCGAAACTGGGGGCCAGTTTGAAGTTAGTCCCCGAAATTTGTTTTGGCTCTGGTGGCCAAACGGTGGGGGTGCAAACGAAAATATTAAAAGTGCAAAAGGTGCTAACGAGGTGAAACGAGTGCAAAAGAAAAAATTTAAAAAATTCAAACTGAGGCCAACTTCACACCGGTCATCAGTGACGACTGTGTTTCTGGCAATTATCGCCCGATTTATTACTACGGTGTATAAAACTGAAATAATTATCTAAATAATCATTATGATAAAATTGATTATACAACAGTATAATCAATTTTATCATCATAACTAAGTTACTATTTGCTCCCATGCCTACCTCCTCCATTCCCTCTCTCTCTGACCTTTTCATTCTAACACTGAGCTCTTCCAGTTCTTAATACTTGATCCTTTCTACACCAATCCAGTAACATTGTCCTTTTCACTCCAACACCAGAAGAGCAATGCAATTTGCAATGTATAATTATTATTTAGTTGTATATCATAAATTATAAATATCTGTTGTTATGCAACAATGATGTATAATTGTCTACAGTTATAAAGCATTTTATTAAATAGGCTTCATACATAATTATTGTACAGTTGTTCAATGATTTACAATGCTGTATAACATTTGACTTCCACGCCTATAAATATTTCAAGAATATTTGTAAATATGAAATATTTCTTGGGAGAATATTTGAATTATTATTTGAAAAATTTTTTGATTTTTATTTCAAATAAAATATGCCTAGGTCTGACTCAGATATGGCAGTTATACTATTTATCATTTAGTGTGCATAGAGACAATTGAAAACATATTATCTTAAGTTAACCAAAAGAATAAGCACTTGTAGCATTTTAAGTTCAACAGAATTATATTGTTTTATTCATTTAAAAACGTTTTCGGTCGTAATTAACTCGATCGTCTTCAGTTAACTCTTTTTTGATTTACTAATATAAGAAGAATATTCTAATCGAACAAATTTCGAATCTTAACAGAAAAAAAATTTTTAAAAATGTATTAATGTTTTCTGATTTCCATGGTGATCTATAATTTAACATAATTGTCTTAATAATGTTAAACCGATCTTTTTATATCTATTTTCACTTTATCGAATCGATTTAATCGACTTTGCGTTGTGTATAGAAGTTGGAATGGTTCTTTGCTTTTTTTACATTTCGCTTTTAATTTTGGCCCAGAACGGCCCCTTAGTACGCTATTTCAGTGGAAAGGGGCAATCAAAATTTAGCCACCAAGCTTACCATACAAAAGAAGAAAGATATATAGAAGTTCGATATATGGAGGTCCGACTGTATACTGTATATTTTACGTATAAGAAGTTTGCTTATACAGAATATGGTATATTGTTTTCTAGTATTAAATTGTAAGTAGAAGGTATTTATAAAATTAGACTGTTATGTAAATGAAGGAGCGTATAAAGTTTTTATGATAAAAGGAGGCGCAAACACAGAAAGTTTGGAAACCACTGCCTTAAGCAATCTAGAATTTTTAAAAATATCATTTAAGGCCTTAAAATTTCTTTCGCGATGTATGAATAAAGAAGACTCTTAAATTTCATTTGACCATTCAGTTTCTACTACGCCCATTCACATATTTTGAAATTAAGCATTGTTGGATTTACGCAAATTTTTTTGGACGAGCTAACCGCGTAAGATGGAGTGCAATTGTATTGTTTTCTTAATGTAATTTCATACCGGTGTGAAGTTGGCCCCCCACTTTTGAATTTTTAAATTTTTTCTTTTGCTCTCGTTTGCACCTCGTTAGCACCTTTAATAATTTCGTTTGCACCCCCATCGTTTGGCCCCTAGAGCCAAAACAAATTTGGGGGGCTAAATTCACAAAAAATTTTCCGTTTAATTCTAATGCTTTATAGATTAAATAGGTTTCGTTTTTAAAATAAAACTTGCGATATTAGTAAAGAACGCATTAAATATAAAAATATTCTCAACGATGTTTCTATTTGAAAAAAACGCATTAAACATAAAAATATCATAATAAATGGCATGTTAAAAAAGAACGCATTAAATATAAAAATATTCTCAATGAATGTTTCTATTTGATCATGAAATATGGGTCCTTCAATATAGGCTTCACTGCAGTTAAGCGATTATTTGCAGGAAAGTTATCAACAAATGTTAACTTTTTCCGGGAAAAAGATAAAAGAATTTTTCAAAATATGGTTGTACTGTATATACAAAACCATGTTTGACAAATTCACGAATCTGGAGTAAACTAATAAGTGAAAAATTTTATTAGTGAGAAATTTGTTTAGAAAAAATTTATTTTTTTTATGTTTAATTTTAAAGGTGCTCATCTAAACTTTATTTGAATAACTCGAGATCAAATGAAGTAGTAAATTTTTTATTTTTTATTTTAAAAGTGCTCATATAAACTTTATTTGAATAGCTCGAACAATAAGTTAAAAATAAATATAATATTTATTTTTAACTTATAGAAATAATTTAGTAGGACAAAAAGAAATAATAAATTAAAACAAACGTATGTTCAATCATATACACAAAGTATATATATTGTATATATGATGAAAATTTTAAAATTTCCGGTTGCTTGGATTAATAAATAATGGTTTATTTAATTATGGCCTCTATGGAAAAGGAATAAATATAGATACTGTATTATATTTTTTATGTAATAAATTTTATTACAAAATAAAAAGTTTTTGCATAATGTTCATATTTTTACCATAAAATTTCATATTTTAAGAGTATGTTTATTTAGGGATTGTGAAAGAAAATAGTCAAATTACTGAATACTTTAAGTGATAAGAATTATCATGAATTCGATATTATTTTATTTTCATTATAAGTTCTTTTAAATAATGTATTCGATATTATTATATTTTCATTATAAGTTCTTTTAAATAATGTGGTTAGTTATTTTATTTTCATTATAAGTTCTTTTAAATAATGTGATTAAAATAAGTATAGACTGATATTTTATAATACTTTTTGTATTTAGAAATAACTATTTTGTTTATAATAATTGCTAGTAAATTATGGTATTTCTATGCATAAGTAGATATGTTATGAAGTGATTTATGATTAATGACATCAATAAAGAATCAAATATCAGGTTAGTCTCATCGAATTTATTTTGGCTCTGGGGGCAAACAGTGGGGGCCAGAACCGAAATATTAAAAGTGCAAAATGTGCTAACGATTTGCTAACGAGTGCAAAAGAAAAAATTCGAAAATTCGAAACTAGGGGACTGGGCCCCGATTTTGTTTTGGCTCTGGGGGGCAAACGGTTGGCCAATGTAAAGTAGCCCCTCAAATATGTTTTGGCACTAGGGGCCAAACGGTGGGAGTGCAAACGAAATTATTAAAAGTGCAAAAGGTGCTAACGAGGTGAAAACGAGAGCAAAAGAAAAAAAATTTAAAAATTCAAAAGTGGGGGGCCAACTTCACAGCGGTTAAATTCATCAGTTGTTTTCAGTATATTTTCCGAAGAAAAATGAGATATGTTGGATCTCTGCATTCTGTTTCTAATAACTTTGTAGCAAGTTGTAGGCGGATTTTCATAAAATTTGGTAGTAATCTTCTAACATTGTCTTCGAAGCCGCGACGTTTAATTACGTCGCTTCGATCATTAAAAGATGTTCACGTATTTGCGGTATTCTTTTAATATCTATTGAGCTATACATTGGATATTTCTGATTTTTATTTGCAAAACTGGCTCTAGAGCTGTTAATGCCTCCAGCGAAAATTTTTGTTGCTCCTCCTCGAGTCGTCAGTTTTCAAAAAATAAACAAATTGATAAAAATATCGCATTTTGCAAAACTTTTATTTTTTAAAATAATATTTTACAAACCTTACTTACGTTTCTATATACAATGTTTTATTATGTGTAAAAAATAATTTTTTCTTACTAAATAACAAAACACAAAATGCGAAAGCGCCATCTGAATATCTGCGTCCTGAGCGGGCGGTCCGCTCGATCGTATGTTGAACCGATCCTGTTCATCTAGATGATCATTGTCCGGATTTGCGCGTGGAAAACATTCGGATTATGCTTCGGAGGAACAAATACAATTTACATATCCTATACCACAATTTTCAAAGGGAAATAAATCCCATCCTTCAACTTTCTGGTTGAATCCATCATGAATGGTTATAGTTATGGTTAGATTAGTGTGGTTAAGCCGCCATATCCTCGTGGGATATTTTGTATCTTCTAACGGCCCCTCATGAGCTGGCTAGCCAATATCCATAATGGGATTAACCGGATGGCTGAAGGATGGGATTCAGCAGGCCGGGCCCGAAATGCTCCTGCAAAACTGGTAGCATGGGACGCGGATTTGAACCCGGATCCTCCAGGGTGGTAACTACAGCTTTACCACGCGTCCATCAAAAGAAACATGGACTGATATCAGTGAATACAATATTATATAATTATTATACCAATGATTTGTTATAAAATAGAATTGTATATCTTGTAATAACTTCTCGAAGAATCATATAATATTGATTATATTTCTATAAGTGGCGTAAAATACTTTCGATGCGATTCGTAATAAGTGTCGGAAGCCTATAACAGGCTCTTCGTATTTCTGGTGGGCTCAGCAGTTGGGTGTTGTTCGAATTCTAATTACAAAATGGAGGTATGTGAACGGGATCGGACTCCTTTTGAAAATAAGTAAATATAGCCTAATTAGTAGAGCACTGAACCAAAAAACTATCGCCCTATTTCTATGACAAGCATTGCTTGTAAAGAATCATCTTAAGAAGATTACATCACCACTTGTTACAAGAAGGTCTTCATATTCGAGAACAAAGTGGCTTCAAGCAGGAGCATTGTACTATTGTCCAATTCTTTATTTTACTCAAAAGATAAAAGTTAATCAAAATAGCTTTCCTACTAAAAGTACTGTTGTTGCTTTCATTGATCTAACTCGAGCTTTTGATAGAGTTTGGCATAATAAACTTCTTATTAAACTCTTCTTCGAATTTGATTTAAAGGGTAAATCCTTGGCTTGGATCTCCAATTTCTTGAAACATCGACGAATCAGAATTAAATTTAATAAAAACTACTCCAAAACGTTCCAAATCTCTCAAGGAGTCTCTCAGACTGTGTATGTAGCCCGACCCTCTTTGCACTTTATTTAAAGGAGTCAGAAAACAGAATTCTGAAATTGCTCTTTTTGCAGATGACATTATATTATGGAGTAGCAATAAAGTCATCTCCAAAGCAGAAAAACACTTAAATAAATCTCTTAAACATATTGAAAATTTGCTACTAATCATCAAATTTTTATTAACATCCGAAAATCTGAAGCCTCGATTTTCGCCGCTAATAGAAAGCTCTTTAACTATAATCCAAAATTACAGATCAATAACCAAATTCATACATTCAACAAGCATCCTAAATACTTTGGCTTTACTCTTGATCCAAAAATCTGTTGCAACCACCATATAGATAACATAATTTATAAAGCCAGGAAAAGATTTTCTATGCTTAAATACCTTTCAGGAAGATCATGGGGAGCTGACGCTAAAACCTTAAATATTAGTCCGTCCTATCCTAGAATACGGCTTTCAAATTTACAGAACTGCTCCAAAAACTAATCTTGATAAGATAGATAAAATTCAAACTAGTGCTGGCAGAATTATTTTAGGATTTCAAATATCCTGCCCGAAAGAAATTGTTCAATATGAAGCTGGATTGATCCCTTTAGAAAACAGATCGTTCTTAATGAATAAATACAGTATATCAACAAATTGCGCAGTTTCAAACATAATCACAGAACTGCTAAACTTGTCAAACATTGGAATAAAAAGCAAAGACTTAAAAAATTTACTCCTCTTTATAAAGCTAAGCTAGACAAAATGATGGTTCATAAAATTATTAAATCTGAAAGCATGTCTGTCATCTCTCCTTTAGAAGAATTTCTTAATGTTCATTTCCATCTGACTCTTGCACAATATCAGGGCCGGCCCTAGGCGATAGGCAAGGTAGGCGATTGCCTACGGCGGCAAAATTCAGGAGCGGCAAAACCGCCTGAACTAGAGTGGAAAAAAATAAACACAACCCACAAAAATATATTCTGATTTCTTGAATCTGGAAAGTAAACGAGTCATAAAATCAAATACAACAGGAACAGACAGGCTTCTGGGCATTCCTGTATTTTGAGATGCACCGCATACCGGATTTAACAAGCTTATTCAAATGTAACAGGAATAGACACGCTTCTCGTTTTTATATGTAAATTGGGAGATGCGCTTGCGCCGCAGACAGGATTCAACAAGTTTTTCCACCCACATATAAAAGAGAGTCAGATTTAAAAGAAAGAGTAACGTCCGGTTGTGACAGGTAGTTACAAGTATAGTAGATGTGGAAAGGGCTTTTTAGAGGTAAGTGGGTATTATTTGTTATACACCTAACATTATAAACAACGTCCGGTTGTGACAGTGGTATATACAGGTAGTTACAAGTATAGTGGATGTGGAAAGGGCTTTTTAGAGGTAAGTGGGTATTATTTGTTATACACCTAACATTATAATTTTACTCAATGATTTTTTCAATCGACTTCACTTTGTAATTATTAAAGTTTAATCGAGGTTTTCTAGAGAACTGTTAAAACGATTTCAATAGAACTCTTTGCTATACAGGATGTAAATTATCTCCTTCAAAAAACTACACTACGACGTAGACAAAATTCAGGTGATTAAAATGATATAACACACTTGGGGTCACAAATCGGAAGCCAGGGCAGGGCGAAGAAGAAGAGCTGCAACGTCATTGCAGAAAAACTGCGCAGTTGACTGTTGTCCTTAAACATTATTAGTGGAGAGAGACAAATTGAGCCATGGTAATTTTATTAGTCATATTTTCCTTTTAAGAAATATTTTTATCATTTAAATAGTAATTCAATGGTATAACTTGCGACTATTTTACAGTAAAAAGTAGCTAAAATAAGACAAACTGTCAAATCATGTAATAATCATTCCCAGTTATTTTCAGTTAATTGTTATAATAATTTGAAATACCCATAAATTTTGATATCACTATTCAGTTTCTAACGAAATATAGCATTTTCTCAATAAAATATGTCCGACACCTCCAGTTTTTCAGAGAGATCCGGACCTACCCGTTGAACCCCATTCTTCAAACATCCGATTGATCCCATCATGGGTGTTACTCAGCCTGTGATGGGCCCTATAATAGTCGGCCGGATTGGCCGCGTGGAAACGCTTCGGCTTTCCACTCTGGAGGACCCGGGTTCGAGTCTCGGGTCCCACCCCTTGAAAATATTTATCATGGGGTCCGGGTCCGGCCCGTCGATCCCCGTCCTCTACAATCCGGCTGACCCCTCCGCAGGGGTGGGCAGCCTGTGGAAGGGCTTGTTTCGCCCCGCCACTTAGTATTCTCAGCTGACCCCTCCGCAGGGGTGGGCAGCCTGTGGAAGGGCTTGTTTCGCCCCGCCACTTAGTACTCTTACTGGGTGGAAAGTGGCGTCATCTGTTGACAAAAAAAAAATGATGGGCCCTATAAGTGGCCGCCACCGGATATAGTATATCTCTTGTGCCATATGGCGGCTTAACCTAACTAACTAATCTGAATAAAACATTTGTATATTATTAACACATAAATAAATCTCATTAGAATACAATACAGTATTACCTATTACAAAAAATAAGAGAATCGATTCTAATTTAATCTCAAGAGATTATTAAAATTGTAATGACTCTCATGGAAATTATTTATGGTAATGAAAAATGAGTAAAAAGGTGAGAAATGTAGATACTATTTATAAAAATAACATATTTTTAAATGAGTTATTGGAAGAAAGCTATGAAATGATATACAATACAAAATTATCCATCTATAAGAACTTAAAATATTTCCAAGTACCACAGAGCATAAAAATTACCTCTTACAAAGGAAATAATAGAGAATTTACGATATAATTTGTGTAACAATGTAACATCAGTAACAGTTGAAGAATTGTCATCACAATCTGAAGAATATTGATCAAATTGGTTAAAATCTAGATACTGAATTAAACACAAATCCCTGACATTTTTCCTGTAAAGTTTTAAGCCATTTTCCACCGTGTAGGTACTAAACGGCGGACCATTCCACCCTTCATAGGGTCAGCTGGCAGAAGGGGGCTGAGTTCAACAGTCCGAGCTCAGACTCCTAAAAAAATCTGAAATTAGGGGTCGGAAATTGAACCACCGACTCTATGATGGAATCACAGCAGGCACTGTATCTATCAATTTTGTTGAATTCGTGATGATGGAATATAACGGAGCAATTACTGTTTCAAAATTTCTATTTGAAATGATTTTATGAAAAATGCCTCATATGCCATAAATAATCATCAATATTGTTGTAATAATTTGTTCATAAAATTCTGAAATAAATACATGTACGGACTTGTTATATTTTAATCATTATGTAATTATTTTGGATTTATAATTAAATTTTAATTTTAAAAACTTAACTAGTTTTGATTCACTTAATTTAACATATCTATCTTAAAATTATAATTGATATGCGCTAATCTATACAGGGTGATTCAGAAAGGTGGTGCCAAAATTTACAGGTAGGTAGAGGATGAAATGAAAAACTTTATTTTTATTAATTCAGTATTACTTTCTTTTTACATGTATAACAAAAACTAAAAACTGAAATTCAAGATATATAAGGCAAAAACATTTATTTAAGGAATAATGTCTTCAGGTGTTTTTATAAATATCTTCTGCACAGAATACTGTATATTAATATTCTATAATCATCATTTATACCAAATTCTAATTTTTCTCTCATGTTCTACAAATTGTATATTTTTTTTTTTATAGATTATATAATTGTATAAAATGAAAATAGTATAGCATTTATTAAATGCAAAATTATATTTGTAGAATTGTTTGTTACATGAAAAACTAAATAAGCTAAATTTAAAATTTGTTCTAAATTATTATTATACTGAGAAATTATTGTTATACTGAGTTTTTAAAAGAATTAATTTTAGTTTGTTTTGCATACTGACAATGATGAAAATATAAATAGCCAAAAATATTTTATGATAGTGTAACTAGCAGTAAAGGCAAAACAATAAACTAATTTTTATTCTGATTAAAGCAAAGTTTTGGACATTATTTCCCATAAAATATTCAATAAATTTTAAAAAGGAAACAGTACAGTAAATAAATAATTTTATAAACTACAATAGATTTAAATTACAATTTAATATATTGAGTGCATCCCCTTTATATGTCTGGACTTCTAATATTAAAAATAGAGTAAAAGATTAATTTAGCTATGGTTATGACTAGTACACTGAATAGTTATATCAGATTGTTAAATTTTTATTAAAATGAAATGAAATTTTGCATTATAAATAACAATATAAACATGATACCGGTATATATCTAAACAACATTATTATATTGATTTGATCTATCTTATTTTCATTTGTCTTTATATAAAAAAAAATTTTTTAAAGATAGAAATTTGAATCAATTAGAATATTTTAGATAACAGAAAAGAACAAATAAACTGAAAGGTTGAAAAAGGTAAAATAGCAATATTTTGTATGATTATATACATATATAATTTTTACCATTTTTATTCTGTTGATTTTCATGGTTGATAATTTTCATATACAGTGAAACCCCGCTCGTGCGTTCCCGTATCGTACGACTTTCCCGCTTTGCCCCGAAAAGTTTCAAAATCGGGGTTTCACTGTAATTAGATTATCTGAAAATTATCAATTACAAAAAGAACAATGGAATTAAATTAATAAAACTTAAAATTTTAGATTTGTACTAATAAAAACCATTAATCAACAAAAAAATATGTATAAAACAATTAAACTATAATAATTTTATTGTATTATATCATCAAATGGCCCATTACAAAACAGTTTAGATTATTCTAATTAGTTACATGGCCTATGTTGAAATATGTTAAACTTCATCTTAAATGATCTGAAATTTTTTCCTGATCTTTTTTTAAGGGAATCAAACTTACTTATTTGTTTCTATCTTTTAATCCTTTAACTTAGTGGCTCTTAATCTTTTTTCAACTATGGACTGTCATAAGCATTTATTTACTTACCACAAACCTTTTGTTAGCAAAATGTATGGATAATATTGGAAGATAAATTTTAGGCATTTTTTTTTTATTAAAATAAATTTTATCATTGCAAACCACTTACAACAATGACTACAACCTATGATCCATGGATCATAGGTTGAGAAATACTGATTCTAATTGGCTGGGCTCATTAGGGATGTTGATAAATCTATGCATACTCTATAGCTGTCATAGCTATATATATATATATATATAGCCTTTCTATTGACTTGTTCTTTTAAACATATTAAAGTTTTAAAATAAAATTCCACTAAAAATATATATTTTTATTTTGACAGTAATGACGGTTTTATTAGGACCAGGTATTGTGTTATTTGTATTACCACCAACATTATATGATCAATTAAAAGATGTTATATTTCCTGCTATTACAAACCAAAGTAAGTCATGTTGATTTGCCTCAATTTAAACATTTTATTATTAATTAATGAATGATAATTATATTATTGTTTTTAAAGTTACTTCCAGTAATCAAAATGATGACAATGAAAATGATGAATTTCTTCCAAATGTTAGTACTGTTGGAGAATTTTCTATATTACAAGAAAATAGTTTAGTAAATGATGATTTAACTGAAACACGCTTTGAAGAAGTTGTTGTTAGAGAATTAGGATTAGAATCATTAATCACAGAAGGTCAGTATTAAAATGGAAGTATCATTAAAAACTGATTCAAATTTAAAATTTTAATAAATAAATAAGAAACAATTTTTATTTTAATATTTATTAAAAACCAGTCATAAGAAATTTACTTTCTTAATCAGGAAAAAAATTATGTAGAGGAACTTCAAAGCATGATAGCATTAGTTACAGTAGACTCCTGATCAATCAGGTAGTCAGGAAATTAATTTCCCAGATGATCCAAAAAATACTCAAAAACTAGAATTATGGACAATATGCATTATATATTCAGAGATAACAAAATTGATTAAATAAACTACTAAGAAGAACCAAAAAAATAAATATTTAAACCAGGAATGGCATACAGTGGTGGACAAAAGTATTGATACCCTCCCCATTTTTTTATTATTTTGGCAATATTAGTGTTTGAGGTTAATGTACCATTTTCAAACCGTGTTTATTGAAATCTCTAATAAGTTATACACTGTAGCATTTTCAAACCGTGTTTATTGAAATCTCTAATAAGTTATACTGTAGCGATAAATTTTATATAATTTATTGCACATAAATTGTTGCTGTTGCGATAAATTTTATAAAATTTATTACATAAATTGTTATAGGGAAAAAATAAACCTAAAAATTGCTGTGGACAATTGTATTGATACCCTAAGAATTTTAAAAATAAACTTATTTTTTC
This sequence comes from Olivierus martensii, assembly GCA_000484575.1. Lineage (NCBI taxonomy): Eukaryota > Metazoa > Arthropoda > Arachnida > Scorpiones > Buthidae > Olivierus > Olivierus martensii. Next base: position 72,424 of record AYEL01071072.1, read on the forward strand.
TATTTTTATTTTAAATAATTTCAATGGAAAGCATCTGCAATATGTCGTGATGTGTCATACGTACATAAATAATGTGCATATTGTCTTCATAGCGTCATAACATACATAAATAATTTACATATTGTCATCATAGAGTCATAACACAGATAACAACATAAAGGTGGGAAAAACGAAGGAATGGAGTCAAGATATGCGTGAAAAGGTCATTTAACTGCATAAAGCTGACCATGGATACAAGAAAATTAGTTCCCGATTGCAGATTCTTGTTTCAACAGTACAAAAAATCATTCACGAAATGGAAGCACCATGGCACTATAACAAATTTAACACGTGCAGGTCCCCCATCATTATTGAGTGATAGAGCTACTTGCTTGTTGAAAAGGATTGTATTAAATGATAGAAAGAAGTCTTCGAGGCA